>SNQJ01S0014415.1:65589-86404 GCA_010110895.2 Picea sitchensis | reverse complement strand
GGTGAATCAGTTGTTATTGTGCTTAAACAATTATGCCCATTTTAAAATCATTACAGAACACTCAATGATGATCACAATAATGCAAGAAAGTAAGCAATAGAATATTCAACAACAATCACACAATTGAAATATACAGAGATAAATATTCTTGAGGAAACCCATAAAGGGAGAAAACCTCTTCTTCTTGATATGATAAGTAGTGTTTATTTTCTGTACATTATCATTCTTATGAGCACCAACTCCTTTTGAGGCTACCACCTATGTTTTACAAGCAGCAACCTGTTGAGAGCACCAACTCTCTGGTTTCTCTAGCACCCACTAGAAGGAAGCACCAACTCCCTTTGTGTTCCAGCACCAACTGGATGGAAGCACCAACTTCCAGACACACAGGCACCAACCTGTACAAGCTTCAACTTGTTGAGACCACCAACTCTTTGGATTCTCTAGCACCCACTAGAAGGAAGCACCAACTCCCTCAGTGTTCCAGCACCAACTGGATGGAAGCATCAACTTCCAGTGACACAGGCACCAACCTATATAACAGAGAACAACGGTTCTCCCTTGCACCACCCTACAACCCTAGGTTTTTTTGCTGCAACTAGATGGAAGCTACAACTCCATGTGTTCAAGCACCCACTTGAAACTCTGAGGACAACAATACTCCCTAGCACCACCCTACCACCCTGATTATAAATCTTTGTTACTGAAATTTATACAGTGATACAAAATTTATCAATGGCTTACCAGTCTCATCATTGTTCTGCTAAATTGTTCTGCTCTGCCTTCATCAATGTCTTCCTGCTTGCATATTCTTATGCTTTTTGTTCTTCTGCTCCCTCTTTGCATGTGCACCTAGGCTCTTTATTCCTTTCTCATATATGTATCTTTGTTCTATCTGTTTCTTTTGCGTATTATGCCATGTGCACCATTTCCATTATATGCACTACGCCTCTTCTGTTAGCTTCAGCTCCTATGCACAACATGCTTCTACCCACATGAATAACTAACAAAATAAGTAACCATCTCCTCTATGTTCTGTGTATATTTATCATGCCAAGTCCTCTGCCAGATCATACACACAACTCTTCATCCTCTCTGGCGATTATGTTGAGTCTGTTCTTCCTCAATGGTCATTATCCTGAGATTCTTTGGCTTCTCTGGAAGTTACAATCTTCGACACTTTTCCATCTGTTAATTGTCTCTATGATGAGTCTTCATTCCACTAGAATTTACCTCAAGACTCTTCAGCTCCTCTGGTGATAACCCTGAAGCTCTTTGAATTCTTTGGCAGATACAATCAATCTGTTACAACAGTTACAGAGAGAACCTCTGTGCGCTCATCCCTTTGGCGCCTTTTCCCTTCCTGAGAAAACTTCACAGTGGGCGCTAGCTTTTCTTGCTAAGCCCCTTCCTTTCACATGACCACCGACAGTGACTTGGGGCCAAGTACTTCGGGACTTTGCATTTCGCGTCTTTGGATGTGAGCCAACCCTGACTCTCATCATTCGTTACACTCTGCATCTCCAACACTCAACTCGGGAATCTCAAAAACAAACGCTCAGGAATCATGATCCCAACACTCAGGAACAATGATTCAGTTAGTGTAACTGAATCGTAACTGATCAAGAAATCACAAGATGAAACAACAACCCTTCGATCAAATTCGGTTTGATCAACGTCGTTGGATTATACACGCAGATGTTTTTTGACTTTTCAATGCGTAACCTCTTATGTGGAACTTAGCAGCACTAGCTACTTCCTCTAGCTTTTGCTAATGTGACCTTGGGCGATGATCTCATGTGACCATGCGATTACGAATGCGGTCAAAGGTGGTTTGAGGGAAACTTGTTTTTCGCCCCGCAATTCACTACAGAGCTCCATGTATGCTTTCTCACAAATTGTGGTTTCAATTGCGGCCTACCTTCAACATTTTAAAGTCTGTTCACCTTCAATCCCCATAATGCGATGGGACCGTTGAGATCATGATCTTGATGGTGCTTTTGAACTGACGGATCAGATCTAACCTTCTTAAATCGACGGTTGTGATTTAATTCATGATCGTTTCAAATCTCGAACCCTGCTTTCCTCCGTACACCAATCTTTTGGAGTCGATGATTTGCGGACACATGTCCTTCTCAATCGACGGCTCTGCCTCTACTTCGGGGATTTTACCTCTCAACTAGATCAATGGTCCTATGTCCCCTTTCTCGATCAACAGTTGATATCTACTTCGCTACTCTGGGCTTCGGCGATTTCAATTCTCAACCTTCACTCTCTCCAAGAATGCTTTTAGCCAGAGTCCACAGATTCTTTCCACGTTTCCTCCTCAAGTCAATGGTCCTTGTTCACTTCGGGAATTTGACCATTCAGGACTTTCAACCTTTCACCTTCGCATTTTCCTGGAGTAGTTTCACCCGGAGTCAACGATCTATTGACACATACCTTCCTGCATGATCAACGATCATAAGTGACTTCGGCCCTTCGGGACTTTAGGCTGATTGCTGCTTCATTCTCCTTCGGAGTGGTCACCTATTGAATAAGTCATAGGTGGTGGAGACCACTTGCTGTCAGTTAACACTTCCACTTACACTGTCCTTCCACTATACTAGATCAACGGTTGAGAATACACATAAGTGATCTTCATATCGGATGACTCGTATCCACTTCAGGACTTAGGGCATCTGTTGGAGGTAAAACTCTTCAAGTAAATCTCCCGGAGTGATGTAACATTACACATGTCACTTGTTGACCTGGCACGGGCCGAGTGGTTTCCACATGTCACTCGTTGACGTGGTTTGCCACATGTCCTTACTGACGTGGTCTATCACATGTCCTTGCTGACGTGGTCTATCACATGTCCTTGTTGACGTGGTCTACCACATGTCCTTGCTGACGATTGAGGCTTACTTCGGGTCTTTACCAAGAGTCCACAGATTTGCGCCACGTCTCTTCTGGATCAGACGGCCTAGATCCACTTCAAATGATCCAATGCTTGAGATTTACTTTGAATGATCTGACGACTGAGATCTATTTCGGATGATCAGATGATCGATATTTACTTCAACTCTCTGGCTCTCCAGGCTTCGGGGATTTCAAATCTCAAACTTAAACTTCTCGAAGTGTTTTCTCTGGAGCTCATGATCTGTCGCCATGTATCCCTCTGGATCTGACGGCTGAAATTTACTCCGTCTCTCCGACCCTTCGAACTTCGGGGATTTCAAATCTCAAACTAAAACTCTCGAAGTGATTTGCTTCGAAGATGTGGATCGTGTGCCACCTGTAAGTCTTGGCAATGGACAGTCCCTCCTTACTTCGGGACTTCGGGACTTTGACAAGTCCGCTCTCCTACGCTCATCCAAAGGCTTAACCTTCATGCATTTATCTCTGGATCCAACTATTGTTGATCCTCGACACTTAGATCCAATGGATCAGATCTGCACTTATCCTATGCGCTTCCTCTGGTCAGTAGACGTTGCTCTTCTAGCTTATCCTGTCCTTCCACTTAGAATGATCCAACGGTTGTCGGGTATTCAGGATTGGTGATCCAAAGTCCATTGTCGTTCTTCATCCTGAGCTTTCTCTCCTTTTTCTCTCTCGACTTCTTAAAGAGTCACTTCGACACTTAGTCGAATTGGGGATCTATGCACTCCTTGCATTTTCTCCAAAGTCTGAATCTTCGAACTCTCATCACTGCTTTCTTGTTTGCCATCGTCATTGTTGTTCTTGCCATCAATGACAAGCACACTCTTCTTGTAAAACATGTTGGTGTTCTTGCCATCAATGACAAGCACACTCTCCCTGTAAACATGCCAATAGGAGCAGGATCAGATATCTTGGAGGAAGGTTTAGATCCCTTGAAAGATGTAGAGTGTTGATCAGTCTTAGGATCTGGAGTAGGCATCTGTGAGGTATAAGTAATAGGGGGTTGATGAGGAGAAGTAGGTTCGGATTTTGTCTTCCTTTGAGGCTTCAATTCGTCTGCAGATACTTCCCTAAGTATTTTGTGAGGGCTCTCAAGATCGGAGGACACTTGGATAGGGTCTAAATTAGTCAGGGGTTTTGCATAAGGTTTACCTCTTAGATTGTAAGTACTCTTTTGAAGAACTCCTCTATGACATCGATTAGATCCTCTCCTATTTGTGGGAATTGTAGGAAAGTCTTGTTGAATTACTTCTTGTATCCTTTTGGGTGTAGGATCAAGAGATATTGAAGGCATCTGCAGATTAGCAATAGGCTTCTTGGTCTTTTTTCCCGATGAGGCTGCAGGGATATCAACAAGCTTTTTGGATTTTTGTTCCAGTAAAGAAATGGCTTGTGCATGAGGGTTTGGAGTTTTCGAAGAGTGGGGTTTAGATGGAGAAATAGTCCTTAAATCTAATGTCTTTTTGCTAGTCTTGATTGTCAAGTGAGGGTTTTCAAATTGGTAAATAAACTCAAGACTAGCAAAAAGACATTAGATTTAAGGACTAGCAAAAAGACATTAGATTTTGGAGTTTTCGAAGAGTGGGGTTTGGATGGAGAAATAGTCCTTAAATCTAATGTCTTTTTGCTAGTCTTGATTGTCAAGTGAGGGTTTGCAAATTGGTAAATAAACTCATCCCATGTTTGCCCCTATTTTTTCCAATTCGACTAAAACAAGGAGTTTGATAATGCCATGGTGAAAGAGGTTGTTGTGGGGGTGGTTACATTCTTCCTCACTTGAGAGGACATATTATCCAATCTCTTTAAAAAGTAGAAGGTAAAATTCAATGGTATATTGAACTAAAAGTGAGCTAACAATCAAAAGTGACAAGCTTTAAAGGTGGGATATCTACCTTCACATGTAATCAACCTGGTGATGGCTATGAGAGGGTTGATTAGCTCCTCTTTTATCCACTCCTTAGAGTATCCTTTAGCTCCATAGATGTTCTGGAATTCTGGTTTAAAAACCCTGTTATAGCTTGATCGTAGCAACTGATGGTTTTTAAACCATCTATACCACACTCTTGGAAGCTTCATGGTTGTGCTATGGATTCCTCTGAGACCCAAAAGGTGAGAGACCCCACGCACGTTGTCTTCGCATCAAAACCGAGGGAAAATTGCATTGAGATACCATCATCGTGGCCTTGCAAGTGGGACAAAAATGGCCCCCATCCTGCGCGGAAAAATACTTCCATGCACTGTGCAAACTCAGGGATGGCGAAGGGGTCTACGTAGGAAAAGGGATCTTACCTTTTGGGCATCGTGACGGTGTGGAAAGAATGGACAGAGGACAAAATTCACATAGAAAGGGTGCAATTAGGCCAAGGAAGGGCACGATTGTGCAGAGGCTGAGCACAATTGAACAGATGAACGAAATAAATAGAGGTTGAGTGTGTTTAAAAACAAGGACGACTACAAATGAGCAGAGGTGAATTGGAATGAGAAGAGGTGAGTGTGAGGAATAATGGGATAACCCAATTCCATTTTGGAGTGCACCTAGGGTGGAAATGGTTGCACACATGCACGCACGAGTTGCCATGTGTGAGCGATTTCGAATTTGAAGGCATGTTTTTGGGGGAAATCATAATGATAAGAAGTTCGATCAATGTCCAAGTCTTTTGACTTGGACATTTGATCATAAAAATGTCTAAGGTTTGCATCTTCAATCTTGATTGCCATGAATTACTTCAATTAAATGCCATTGATTCATGGTTACCTGAAATTGTGGATAGTTAATGGTGTATATTTTCATATGGCACTTCGTTCGGCACCTCATACGACACTTCATACGACACCTCATATGGCACCTCATATGACACTCCATATGGCACCTCTGTGCTAAATGCATTTTTACCTCCTGTAATGGATAGCCTGCAATCTTGGAATGGTTTTGACAGTCACAGTGATTAGGAGCAGAGGCAGAGTGTTCTATTATTATTGATTTTTCCACCATGCTTACTCAATCCACTCGCATAAGACATGTAATTTCAATCCTACAATAAACAACCTATAACAAAAATAAACCAATAAAGTGGTCTGTTAAGGATATGTACAAAAATTTATAGCACATAAGGGATTAGCATTTCAAAAATAAAATGATTGATTATGTAATAACCTATATCATGAAAACAATACATAAATTTTTACAAAGATTTACTTCTCTAAGCAATGATCATTTGTCAACTCATGGACCCCTCCCCCACACCTAAGTATTGTGACACCTCACAATAAAAAAATATAGGAAACTAGTCAGTTCTCCCAATAGCCAAAGATTGACAGCTTGTTAAGTGTAGAGATAAATTTCACAGATTGGTCTGATGAGACGGTTAGAAGATGTCCCCACCTATAGGATAAGAGATCCTATATATAGATAATAAGAGGTAGGCGAGAGAGTTTCAAGATAGTCTCAAAGTTAGTTCCCAATGACAAGTTTATGGAGTTCATTAACCTTAACTTAAACATACATACTTCATGTCAGCTTTGTCTACAAGTAATGTTGTACATCAGGACAAGTTTAAATTTATTATTTATTTTTTTGTCAGATTACCATCCTCGCTAGGTAGAATGCCCCGCTGCCAGCAAGCTTGTTCAGTACTCCGACGGGTTTACCTAGTCATACCACAAGTCGATACCCGCTGCGAGCAAACATGTTCAATATCCCGGCGGGTTAGCCTCTTACACCCTTAAAGACTGGCCCTCCATATTTTAATATTTTAGTATAATATTGATTTGTGCAAGAAGATGTGAGGACAGCACCGAAAACAAATTTTTCATTCATTTTTTTTTTTTTTTTAATTGGGATTGTATTTATGTTAGAGGATGACTTTTTGTTATATTCCTTAGTGATTGTCTTGATGTAAGGGGTACTCAAGCGGACGTGGTCTATCTAAAGATATGATATAATCAAGATTTTTAGTGTGTAGTGGATGGTACCATTGGGAAAGAACCAAAAGCTATCTCTAGGCTCAACTCAATTTCTTCTTTTGTAAGTTATTGTGATGTTTCCATGGCTAACCACTAATTAGACCTCCTTGTTACTCTTTAATAAAGATACTTTACTCACTTACTCAGGTTTCTTGGGAAAACTGTACAAGAGACCTCTAAGCATGATGGTTACGGTATCACTTCCTTATATAGTGGTGGAGATTTTCAAGAGCAACTTCTTTTTTTAAATGCCTTAAAAAAGAGAAGATGAATTTTTTTTGCAAAAATATGGCTAATTACAAGAAGTCAATATTCATTTGATGCTTAGCATACAACAAGGTTCAAATATAGTAATATTTTGAAGAAAAATCCTTCTTCTATATTTCCTTGAAACTATCTACTCCCAGTGAAATAAATACCTACAGAAATCTCTAGAATTTATTATCAAAAAAATTCAAAACTATTTACATATGTACAGTAGAAAATTCAGAAAATATTCAAGAACAAGGGGGAACTTGCAACCCAACATTATGAATAGGTTGAGTTGGCTTGTTATTCAAGTTGGGCACTAGTTTGTCGGTAATAATGTTGGTCTCGGGGAGCTTGCATTCTAATATTGTTGCAGTTGTTGTTCTGGAATAGGAGGTAAGGGTGGTGGAACAAAACCTGGCAGAAATTGCGGGATGTTCGGTGGAAACTGAGGATAAGGATGGTTGGACATAGGGACAGGTGGAGCTTGATGGTTCCCTTGGTTATTCCCTCCTCTCCATCCTTGGATCCAAGGATGTTGGTACTGTGTAGACCAGTTTTTCCAACTTGGTGAGTTCCGTTATTGTTGTTGATAATATGGTGGAACTTGAGATTGTGGATTTGTGTATGTAGGTTGGTTCCTAGGTTGCCATGGCCTCCTAGATGCATAAGAGGATTCCACAGGATCCCCACTCATATAGATGGCTAACAAACCAGGAAATGATGGACATTTCTCAGTTGAATGGTCTTATGTGCAGAAGCCACAAACTGAAATGTTATCTAATGGGCATTCTCTTGAGGAATGCTTCCTCCTGCATCTTGGGTAATATATGCTCATTGTTGCATTTTCCTCCTCCTATTTCTTTTTAATTGTTAGGGTGTCCAACTGGGAACCTATTGTGCTTAAGATATATGTCTTGAACTTCCATAAAAGGTTCCCTATCTCTGCTCTTGTAATACCACCTGAACTAATTGGTTTTAAGTTTCTACTGTAAGGATCCCAAACATTCTTTCCTGTTTTAGCTCTACTCCTCGAGTAATTCTTACACATTTCACATATTTTGGCAAATGGTTTATGCGAGATGTCACTTGATGCCATTAGGTTAAGCATCTCTAGGTATTCTTCTAAAATTCCCTTAAGGAAAAGAGCCCTAACTGCATCCTCTGGGAGGTCATGGTATTTTGACTTCTGTGAGATGTATGCAAACCATTCCATATAATCCTCAAGATTCCCGTCTTCTAATTGTTCGATTTTGAAAATATCATTATGAGATTCTTTGGTCTTGCAGTAGTCGTGGTATTTCTTAAGAAATATATCTTTCATGGTTTCCCAAGACCTAATACTGGATTCTCCTAACCCCATGAACCATCTTAGTTCAAAGTCCTTGAGGGTGATAGGAAAGAGTTTTAGTTTCTGAGCATCTTGTAAGTAGTTGTAGCTCTTACACAAGATGTTGAATTCAAATAGGAAGGTATCCAGATCTTCTCTGCTTTTACCGTAAAAGGTGGGCAGTGCTGAGAGGGGAATATTTTTCATATTGACATTTGGGGTGGTGTCCAAAATTGGAAACCTGAAGGTAGTTTCGGTTTGGTTTCTAGCTTCTTCTTCCTCCCCGTGTCTTACATTGTTATGATCCTCCCGATCATCCATATTGATTTTGTTTCCAAAAAGAGAGTACTTAAGTGGTTTTATTCTTGAAGAGAACAAGATATCCCTCTAATGGGAAGTTCTTCCTATTGCTTGGTTGTCTGGGACTCTACTCGAGTTGGTTGAGATTATTGGTGCCAAAGTTTATGTGTCAACTTGAGAGACAATTATGTTGGTTGAACTACCAAACAAGGTATTCACCTATTCAGGGTCGATGATGTCTTCAAAGTTAGGATCTCCTGATGGTAGTGAAAAAACAAAGGTTGTATTGTTTGGTTCTGCAGAAGGCTCGAGTGGTCTTGCCTCTTGTTATACTATTACTGATGCTTCAACTTTTTGTTTTATAGTGCTCCCTGACTTAGTCTCTTCAGAGACTACTTTAGCTCTTTGGGTTGAGCTAATTCTTCTTTTTCGGTATCGATCTGCGGAGTTTATAAGTGGAACGTTCCTTCCCCAAAAAAGATCAGAAGGAACCTTGGTTGAAAGGTCTGATTTAGATTTAATGTATCTACCTTTTGGGTCTCTAGGTATGTTCATGAAAGAAAACAAAAACAAAAACTACCATTGGGTTTGGGGGAACCTGCTATAGCAGATGCGCAAGTTCTTACCTCTTGTCTTAAAGTTCCCCCGCCACCAAACTAATGCTAAGGTTTAGAAATGATCTATTTCCTAACTATTTCCTACCTTGAGACAACTCCCCGACAACGACGCCAAAAATGATGGGTGTTCTATATGCACTAAAAAACACTTAAAAACCTTCAATTAAATTGTCAACCCGGGGTAAGTAAACTTAGAGTTGTATCACTATATGTGCCAAGGCAGAAAGGCTAGAGGTAATATAGTCTAACTAAGGAGATGGGCTATCTAAGGGCTAATATATTCAAGCAAAGACTACTAATGGTCAAACCCTATTAAGAAACTTAAACTATTTACCCTAAGTAACTTTTGAACAAAGGATCGATGGATAGTCCTAAGAAAGCAAATGAAAACCCTATTTAAAGAAAACTAACTTAATCATGACAATAAGAAAAAGCAAACTATCTACCTAATAAGCAATAACAACAACAAACAACTTTAATTAAACTACTCAAATTCAATAAGCAACTATCCTATTAAAGCAAGTAAATAGACAAGCAACTACCCTATCAAAGCAAGTAAATAAACAAGCAAACAACTAACTAACCTATGATAACTTCTACAGCAAGTAAACTAATCAAAATGACTCAACAAACAACTAATCAAACTAATAAGCAAGTGAACTCTATTCTTAAATTAAACTTCATAGTGACTTCTAATTCACGAAAGGAAATTTTAATCTACTAAATTCAAAGCATCGTGACAATAAAAATAATTAACAACTACTCTTTAATCTACAATAAGAAACTATTATTTAATCTACCAAAGCAAGAAAATTATTCTCTAATCTACAAAAGCAAGGAAACTATCCTCTAATCTATAAAAGCAAGAAAACTTAAATATAGTGTTGATGGTTATGTCTCTGGTGTCTTATGATATCACGATGACACTTAACAATTARCGATAACTCAAGAGGGATAAACTCAATATTGACTTCGATAGCAAAGTGMAAAGTGTGAATTAGACAATCCAATGAGAACTTAGCCATTATAGAAGCAACATCAACTATCCTGCRTATCCATGTKATTATTCAATCATGCATTAATCATCAACAGTATAAAAACACTATTCTATGAAATACAATTGCATTCTATACTAATTAAGCAAATTCATACTACTTAGATTCATAACTGAAAACTAAACTCAATAGTCAACTTTGAATTAAAATTGCAACCTAGATCTAGAAACGGAAAATGCATGAAGTAAACTAAACTAGTCCTATTTTAACAAAATAGATTGCAAATGGAAAATACTCATAAAACATAAATTAAATTCTATTCATATTTCAACATATGACAAGAAATTAAATAAGCAAACTACATAACAACTAGATAAGCAAATTTAAATAACAATTAGATAAGAAAACTGAAAATAGAAACTAAAACTAACAACTATCCATCCACCGAAGCTTGCCAAAGAAACCATAAACTAACTATTATGTTTTAACTCTGTTTTTAAACTCTATTCCAGCATGTGAAAAATCTAGCTATCATTTAATTACACACAAGGTTAGTGGCTGAGAACTTGCAAGTTCATTTCCTATAACTAAAAGATCATTGCATATTAACACTAGCCTCCATAATAACTTGCAAAACTAAACTAAAGCAATTAAATTATGAACAACAATTTATATAGTAAATAAACACAATAAAAACTCATGTACAAGAAATAAACAAAATGACAATTACACTACACAAATTCACAAGCAAACTAACTAAATATTCACCCAGACTACTGGTGGGCCCCCCAACAGATCGTGGCTACTCCTCAACGATAAATCATGAGCTCAAGCAACACAATTTCAACATTAAAATGAAAAATGCAATTTTACACAGTTTTAGCAAAATATGTCTGAAAATGACAAAACATAGTTGAACTATCATTTTGCTCTCTAATGCTCTTTTGTTTGACCACTGAGGTGGTATTTATATATTTACAAGTTGAGAGGTCGACCACTGGAAGGGTCGACCTCCTCTAAAAACAGTGAATTACAATTAATGCATCTTAACCGTTGGTGACTTCTAGAAACAAAGCGATCCAATAAACGCCCAACATAACAACCCAACCTGAGTTGTTAGAATCTTAGTAGCTAGAGGACACGAGCAAAAAGAAAACCCATGTCTATGATTCACCCATCGTTGGTTGCCGATATGATAACCACCAAATCGCCCATGGTTTTAGTACAGGACGGAGTGTCGAACAGAGTGTTGGATGGAGTATCGGACGGAGTGTCGTATGGAGTATCAGACAGAGTGTCCAATGCAAGAACGACCTACGATTTTTCCCTGTGACACACAAAACATGAATTAGTTTCCTGAAATAATTAAAACATGTCGAATTATACTCAAAAACATCGTAAAACATGAATCATACATACTTGGTATTAACCACGACAATTTAACCCAAAAAATCTTCAAAACTCTTCAAAATAGGAAAATGCATATACACATTTGGCCAAAAAGGATCTAATTATCATCATTAAGTAAACCATATCGTGGGCCCAACATTTTTTCTGGTTTGGGATGAGACTACTAGTTGTGCTTCCTTGGCCCATTTAGTAGCTTCCAACCAAGTCCGGGGGTAAGCCATGAGGACATGGGAACGTATTTCATCCTTGAGGCCACCAATAAAGCATTCCCTGAAAAAAGCATATGTCATACCATCCATTATGAAAGCCAATTGCTCAAAGGCGCCTATAAACTCTTCCACTTGGCCATATTGTTTCAACTTGGTCAAATGACCTAAATGATGGGTGTCGGTGTCAAAGCAATCATAAATCTCTACAACAAACTATGTCCAAGCCACATACCCTTGGCGTGCATTTTTATGCCATTGCCACCATTGCCAACATTCATGATCCAAATGGAGAACACCATAACAATGTTTGGCCAACTCATCGGTAATGTCATGCAAACATAAGTAGTGTTCCATTTGGGTGACCCGGTCCATGGGATCTGAGCCATCAAATTTTCTCACATCCACTCTAGGAAGACGTAGGTCACGCTAAAAGTGATTGGATTGAAAATTCTGGGAATTAGAGGAAGTATCAGCTTCAAGGTGTAAAGGTTGGTCAAATGAGGGAAGGCCTCCAGGAATATTCAATTTGGCGAAGAGTTGGACAACAAAGGATTCAAGCTGGCATTCCATGTGAGTAGAGAGGTTCTTTGTCATGTCATGTTTCAGGTCTTCCATTTTGGGGTCTATGGTGGAATGCATGGATGAATTGACGATGGAAATATTGTCATTGATTTGTCGTAATTCCTTTTGGGTCGTGGAGAGATTAGATGACAAAGCATTAAAGTGTGATTCAAGGTCTTGGTCGTGGGTGTGAGCCATGGTGAAAGGGGTACATAGGAAGGGGACGGGTGGGTCCACATAGAAAATGGGTTATGGGTGAAGGGTATCATGACAATCAGGGTGAAAAGGGGAATCCAATGGGATAGGTCCCAAATAAGGGTGCTAGAAAGCGGGGTCAGGACCATAAGGAAAAAAGATTGAAAAATGATAGAAATCATGATGATTAAGAAGAAAATAGGAATCCAATGGGATAGGTCTCAAATAAGGGTGCGGGTAGGCCCCAATTTTTTATTATTTACTCTTGCAGAGTTATACCCCGATCTGAATAATATTGTAGTGTCAAAATGCCCAAATACTTAATAGGAAAAAATGTGTAGTAATTTCACAACCAGAATGCATGAGGCAAGGTTGCATGAAAATAGATATTGTATGTTACTTTTTTGTTATGTTTTCATCCCAAGGGTTAGGGTTTTCAGGGTTCGTACAAACAAGGGTTTTCCCTGTGCTATATCTCTCTGATATATGTGTGGGATCGAACAATAGTACTCAACCAAATATCTTAGGGAATCAACTAAGGAGGCTATAATGTATCCTTAGTCGTACTACCCGATTACCCAAGTACTAGATAGTATCTTCCCGAATTTTGTCCTCGGTGGAACTATAGCAATTAGGCGGTCGATCGATTGATATATGGATGGTTTCAAGATACCTAGGGGGGCTCCTAATATACCAGAGGTACTTGGAAGATCAAGTTTGTATACAAGTGTTGTCTGATGCACTACCACTCGAAGGGTTACTGATAGGCGTTACAAGGGTGTCCAACAATGTGAGCTTAAAAAACTCTTGTATTTCCTGCATGTATGCTTCCTCGACCGTGGATTTATTTGTTGAACAAAAGGTCATTGTAGTTTAAGGATGTTGGAACACGTCTCTACACTGGAAAAAAAAAATTAACCCACAATTCCTGCCAAGGAAAGTGCTCTGATACTGTGAAATTTTGGTATGCTTGTTTAACCATAAACAATGTCACATCATTGTCACCCAACCATAGGCATTCACATATTCCACCCTCGATCTCACTAACCTTTACTTTGAAAAATTCCGACAAGCCTACTCCAGAACCAATAGATAAACCCTAGTTGCTAACTGCAGGAACAACTCAAGACAAGTAGAGCACTCCTTCTCCAAGGGTAGCACACAAAAGAGAGAGTCTCCATATCCACATAACAAGTACCATACACAATTGTAGTAGTTGTAACTGCACTACTCTCTGTCTCTCTCAAACTTGCGCCATAATTAACAAGAATATCACCAAGAGAGAGACCAAGACCAAGAGATGACCACGTGCCCTTATTCCCCCTTGCAGTTGCAATTGCAACTATCCAAAAAACTTGTGCACTAATTGGGTGTACAAGTGAGCTAAAATGTCCTCTATTTATATTAATCTATCCAATGACTTTTTTGGTTGAGTCAACCTGACATTCTAGTAATTATATTTTTTGTTTATCTTTTTCCTATGAAGCTCACTTGTATTTCTGGAAGACAATATTCTAATATTATTATTCTACTAGGCTAACTTGTCTTCTAGGGTTTCCACACATATGTTTAATGATTCACTTGCTTCTGGAATATTCTCTTCTAAGTCATAGGTTACATGTGGAGGTTAATACCTAATGCAACTACAAAAACATCAACACCCCCTCTTAGCTAGGGAGGTATTAACTAAGATGTTCTTCAACTAGTGGTCTCAAACACATCCATCCATCTCACATGGCACGGGAAAGACTCACATGGTCTTGCAAACTAGTCTACAAGTAGCATGACCGTAGCCACACAGGATATCATATGATCAAACAGATCAAGTATCACCATCATAGACACACATTAGCCATCTAGCAGGCAAACACCTCCAACACTACTGGTTGGGCCTCCAACTTGTAACCTCCAATGCTACTGATAGACACTCTAACTGAGAATCATTTCCGACACTACAGGTCGACATCAAGTTCATACATAAATAGTAATTTGTCAGTTCACACAGAGTCCGACTCAAAAATTCAACACTCCCTCTTAACATGGAAGGTATTCCTCTTGGCGCGATCATCATCACTACTTCTACGCTTCTGCACACCTCGACCATTGTCTTGTTGAATTTCACGAATCCATACATCATAAGAAGTTATGCACTTTCACTGGAGTAGCGTACCAGCCTGCATTGGAGTACCAACTTGTGCTAGGGTAACATACCAACCTACGTTGGAGTAGCATACCAACCTGCATTGAGGTAACCTACAAACCTGCGTTGGAGTTGCATACCATCCTGCACTGGGGTAACATACCAAATTGCATTGGAGTAGCATACCAACCTGCACTGGGGTAGCATACTAGCTTGCATTAGAGTAGCATACCAACCTGCACTGGGGTAACATACCATCATGTGTTAGAGTAGCATACCAACCTACGCTGGGGTAGCTCCCACTACTAGGGATCACATCACTTCCCACTACTTGGGAATACATCAATTCTCACTACTGGAGAAAACACATTTGGACCACTCCAAGCTTGTCCCTGAAAGAGGCTTGGTCAACATATATTCTACCTGTTCATCGGTAGAAATATACTAGAGCAAGTGTCTCGTCATAGTCTTCTCTCTCTTGCTGGGATAATCCTCTGGGCACAAAACAAGATTTGCACATCTCCAAGCTATTTATCTGCAACATGCTTGATCTTGTAGATCAACTTGGAAGTCACCATCGACTTCCCTTCTTGTCTCAGAACCAAGGAAAATAAATATATCCCATTGACGCAGCTGCAATCCTCATAGCACGTCCGCTCTCACAGGATCTTCTTTCCTCTCGGCCCGAAGAACGTCAAAGGTTCTTCTGATTCCTTTCGGGAATCTTCCTTACCCACAGATTCTCCTCAGCACAATCCCCCTTTCTTTAGTTGTCGGAGGATCGGAACTCGCGACTTCCCGGGTTCTCTGACAATCTCTAGGCTCTCGAATCCCCGAGACCCGATGGCTTTGGTCAACGCTGACTTTCTCTCGCCGTGTCGGAACTTCGCTCTATCGGGTCTTCGCGACTCGCGACACCAAACACTTGAGGTTCCAACCTCCAATACGCAATGCGCCGAAACGTCGATATTGGGACTTTGGACTTCGCGGGATCGCAAATCCTTACGCCCAAGTTTCGAAACTTCTCGTGGCGAGATCCTGATAGTTGGTGCCACCTGTACTCCACTAACTGCGGCGGCCCCACACTACTTATGTAACTCTTGGGAAATCGCTTCTCAGACTATCGCGATTCTCGTGGCCAAATCTTCTGCTCCTTTCTCGCGAAACCCCGATAGCCGATCTCGCGAGGGATCCAACGACCCTAGTTGGCTTGGATCAACGCTCTATCTGTCCTGAGCTTGAACCTCCTTCGCGCTTGCACTGCAACCTTCCTGCAACTCCGAGAGATCCCACGATCCATGGATCTTTACGAAATCTCCTTGGAGAAATTCGAACGTCCGTCCCTT
The DNA here is from genome assembly GCA_010110895.2 of Picea sitchensis. Classification (NCBI taxonomy): domain Eukaryota; kingdom Viridiplantae; phylum Streptophyta; class Pinopsida; order Pinales; family Pinaceae; genus Picea; species Picea sitchensis. The sequence continues at coordinate 70,167 of SNQJ01S0014415.1, read as the reverse complement.
CCAAATGGACTCTACAAAATGACGAGGCGCTCTTCCACAGAACTCGTCACCCTGCGCACGAACCTGCGACTCTCCTTACAAGCCTTCCAGGCACGATTTTGTCTCTGTCGTCCTTCAACGAAATTTGAAGGCCTATCCCTCCTGAGATTTTTCTCACAACCCTTCGAGCTCCTTCAGGAAACTCTTGCACGCACTCCTTGCGGCAAATATTCAACAACGCCTAAGTGTTGAAGCTTCGACTCTACGCACTCCTACAGCAGCAGTCTTCGATACTCCCACTCAGAATCGTAACTCTGAGTCTAAACTTAGCCTGTGCACTCCTTGCACGGCTTTGGTGACCAATCTGCACTTCTGGGGACTTAGAACAAAAGTTATCTCTATCTAAACCCTTCTGTCAACGCACTCCTTGCGGACAAATTCAACTGCACTCCTTGCAGGAATTCTCTGGTTCAAGATAGAGAAACAATTGAAACTAACTCCTTCTTCCTCTCAAATTTCCATTCAACCATGAAATCACATACACAGCATATAAAAGCAAGTGTATAACAGGAAGAAAACATTCATAAGCATGACATCAGTACACAGAGAATAACACAAACCATGAAATTGAATCAAAAGCTCTTTCTATTAATTCAATGTCTATACATGGGTGTTCTTCATACAGTTCTCTGCATGCTCTTCTCTTCTTGCTCATGTTTGATAATGTTACAATATACAAATGAGGGTGTCTATATCCATTTTCCCTCTCGGACTCTAAACTATCAAATCTAGACTTAAAATTCCTATCTAACTGCATTAAATCTATTAAATGCCTTATCTACCAAAGGACGAGAGCTATCCGCTCAAGGTCCATTACAATATACAAAGTGCGCTTTCATAAATGTCTTCATTAATGTTTGCGCAACAATATCAAGGTGTTTTTAAAATTTGTGCTGGCGCTGTCCAGCTGTCTTCCGCTTCCACGTTGGCTCGCTTGATGAGTTGGCGATGCTCCTGCATCATACTCCTCGGCTTGAAAAATTCATGGGCTCCTGTCCATGAGCTCTTGCATGGTCTATCCATGCTTCTGTATCACTGCTTCACTTTCCCAGCTGGCATCTTCCACTGGATGATTCTTCCACTTGACCAAATACTCGAAGTATTCTTTTCTTTTGGTCTTCTTACCCACTCATTTGTCCAGTATGCATTCCATCTGCATCTTTTCTGCAATCGACATCTGCTTCTGCCACTGGACCTCTGGTTGTTCATCACTTCCAGCTCCTACTTCCTTAGCCTTATATGGATATAAGTCTGAGACATTGAATGTCGGAGATATTTCGATCTCATCTGGTAACTCAATCTCATACGCATTTTCCCCGAATTTCTTCAGGACTCGGCATGGTTCGATTTTCTTCATTTTCAGCTTATTGTATGTTCCCCTCGGGAACCTTTCTTTCCTCAAGTGTGCGAGAACTAGATCGCCAACTTTGAACTGAAGTTGTCTGCGATGCTGATCTGCTCTGCGCTTATATTCCTGATTTGAATTTTGTAGTCGCTGCTTCACCTGACTGTGAAGTTCCTGCATCGCCTTAGCGAATTCTTCTGCACTCGCACTGCTAGTCGCAGTCTGTTCTGAATCTCGTAATTCAGAAATTCCTCTCAGTTGCATCCCATATACAACCTGAAATGGACTTCTACTTGTGCTCCTATTCACAAAGTCATTGTATGCAAACTCTACATGTGGCAATACACTATCCCAACTGCTATGGTGCTCCGTCACCAAGCTTCTCAATAAATCTCCCAGACTTCGGTTGACCACTTCTGTCTGTCCATCCGTCTGAGGATGATAAGCAGAACTAAACGCCAGATTAGTTCCTAGCTTCTTCCATAACGTCCTCCAAAAATTCCCTATGAATTTAGTGTTCCTGTTCGAAACAATGCTTTTCCGCAATCCATGAAGTCGAATGATCTCTTTGAAAAACAAGTTTGCGATATGTGTCACATCGCTGGTCTTCTGGCATGGTATGAAGTGTGCCATTTTAGAAAATCTGTCCACGACCACAAAGATTGAATCAACACCTCTTTGCGTCCTTGGCAACCCCAATACAAAATCCATGCTAATCGCCTCCCATGGCCTCTCTAGTATGGGCAATGGCTGATAAAATCCTGCATTCTTCTTTCTCCCTTTTGAATGCTGACAAATCCGACATCTGTCAACAAACCGCTTGACCTCTGAGCGCATCCCCGGCCAAAAATATGATTCACTCAGCTTCGCAAATGTTTTGTCTTGGCCAAAATAACCTGCCAAGCCTCCATTGTGATTCTCTTTCAACAAGTTCTCCCTCATAGAGCAATTTGGAATACACAGTTGATTGCCTCTGAATAGCAACCCCTCCTAGATCATATAATCTATCCACGGACTCCTATCTCTGAGAACTGGATTCTCAGATGCCTCATACGCCTCTCCAAAGTCTGCATCTCCTGCGTACATGTCCTTGAGATTTTCAAAACCCAAAGTTTTGACTCGAAACTCCTGCAACAACAAACATTTTCTGCTCAAAGCATCAGCCACTTTGTTAGCAGTACCCGAAATGTCTTTGATCACAAACGTGAAATTCTGCATATACTCAACCCATTTAGCATGTTTCTGATTCAACTTCTCCTGTTGATTCACAAACTATAATGCATGATTATCACTATATAAAACAAATTCTTTCGGGATCAAGTAATGCCTCCATTTCTTCAATGCCTGTATGATAGCATAAAATTCTTTATCATACGTGGAGTATTTCAGCTTCGCTTCATCCATCTTTTCGCTGTAATATGTGATTGGCCTGTCTTCCTGACTCAAGACCGATCCTATGGCATACCCACTGGCATCACATTTCACCTGAAATGTCTTCTGAAAATCTGGCAACACCAACACTGGTTGCTCTGTGATCTTTCACTTCAACAGATTGAAGCTCTTCTCAGCCTCAACTGTCCAGTGAAAAGATTTATGCCACTTCTTCACTGTGTCCATCATTGCTGCGCTAATCCCACTGAAATTCCTGATGAACTTTCTGTAGAAACTAGCCAAACCATGGAAACTTATCACCTCGAAAATATTTCTCGGTGATGCCCAATTCTTGATCACTTCCACCTTATCCAGATCCATCCTCAACTCATTTGCCGAAATAACAAAACCCAAATAAATGAGCTCTGTCTTCATAAATGAGCACTTCTTCATATTGATCAACAACTTCTCTTGCTGTAGCTTCCTCATCATAATGGCTAAATGCTTCAAATGTTCAACCTCTAATTTACTGTAAATCAGTATGTCATCCAAATAAACAATGACAAACTTCCCGATGAACTCCTACAGGACTTCGTTCATCAACCTCATAAAGGTACTTGGTGCATTCGTCAAACCAAACGGCATGACTAGCCACTCATACAAACCTTCGTTTGTCTTGAATGTTGTTTTCCACTCATCGCCTTCTCTCATGCGAATCTGGTGGTATCCGCTCTTCAAATCTATCTTTGAAAAATATCTTGCCCCACTCAGGCAATCCATCAGATCATCCATTCTCGGCAATGGAAACCTGTATCTAATGGTTATCTTGTTAATGGCTCTGGAATCAGTGCACATTCTCCATCCTCCATCCTTCTTTGGACTGAGTACTATCGGAACAGCCCACGGACTCAAACTTTCTCTGACTAACCCCTTGTCCATCAAGTCTTGAACTTGCCTCTTCACCTCCTCATTTTCTTGCGGTGTCAACCTGTATGCAGCTTTATTCGGCAAACTTGCTCCTGGTATGAGGTCTATGTGATGACTCACACTTATCATCGGTGGCAACGAATGGGGTAATTCGTCCACTATGATGTCAGCGAACTCCTCCAGCAGTTCCTGAACCTCAACTGGCAAATCATCCACTCTTGTGCTAGTAAGAACAATTCTCGGCTTTCTGACCACAAAGAATTGTGGATCTTCTTTCTTCTCCACCTCGGTAAGAAGCTCCTTCCCACTCATGAGAAGTATTGTGTTGTTTACTTCCGGCTTCACCTCCTTATCCTTTATCGGAAGCAACCTGTATGTTCTCTCGTTCCTCTCCAGGGTATATGTGTTCATCCTCCCGTCATGAACCACATTTCTGTCATATTGCCATGGTCTACCCAGCAATAAATGACATACATCCATGGGAATAACATCACACAGTACCTTATCATTATACTCCCCTATCTTAAATTCAACCAAGCATTGTTTGGTGACACTCACTTGATGTCCCTTCTGTAGCCACGAAACTTTGTATGGACTCGGGTGATCAGTCGTCTCCAGCTCCAGCTTTTCCACCATCTCAGTTGAAACGCGATTATCTGTTCTACCACTGTCCACGATAACCTTGCACACCCAATCCTTGGTCTTGCAAGCTGTTTTGAACAGTTTGGTCCTTTGAACTGAACTTTCCACCTCCCTCTCGGGTGTCAAAAGGACTTTAAGCATCGCAAGCGATCTTCTGCCTTCTGTATCTTCAGACTCAACATCTCGCCTCTGCGCTTCTGCGATGTGATCTTCTCCAGTATCTTTTTTTTTCTCTGGACACTCATATGATCGAT
>SNQJ01S0014415.1:0-34917 GCA_010110895.2 Picea sitchensis | reverse complement strand
ATAATTTGTTTATAATGCTCTAATGAATACACTGAATTTTTTTTCGTTGTTCATTATTATTAATAGCATGAAAGATTTTTTTGTGGTGCTTTTGTTGTCATGAACAAACTTTTTTTTCATGATATAAAGAGAAGATATCCTTGGGTTTAGATATTATCAAGAGGGCAATGATGGTGTCTTGATATGTCATACTTATGGATGGTCTACATGTGATTGCTTTGATAGTGAATTTGGGATATGTAGTCCATTTGAAGGGTCTTCTAATCGTTAGGGTTGATTAAAATTTGCAAAGACTCCATAATCATATTGACTTTCAAGCTTATCTTGATGATTATCCTCAAATTTATTATAAGTTGTCTTATTTGAGATAGGTAACATTGGTTTATATAGAACCAATATTGTTGTGATAAAGTGGATATGACTACACTATTTGAGGTGGCTTCGTAAGTACCTGAATGATTTTCTAAAAGGTACACCTTCGCTATTAGCTACAAGCTTGATCCAGGTGGATATCGGTGGCCACCCACCTTTTCCTTTCTAGCAAATTTTGGCAATTTACTATTTTTAGCAGTTTAAACTTCTGGGGTCATTTTGAGGGCATAAATGAAGGTTTTTCGGGATCGAGCTTCTCAATGATAGTCGACGGCATCATTGAGCCACCTAAATGAATATCCTCGACAATACCTTTACAATGAGCTATCGTGCACCCCAAACGGAGATCGTATGCCAAAGTTAGGCCCATGGGAAGTTGATACACCAAACTACCCAAAACGGGGTCCACAAAACTGTTGGTTTTTCATCTTTCGAGGTTAGGGTTTGGGATCTTATTTATGATAAAAATGTCTTTGGAGCCTCATTGTAAAATCATCATCTTGCGAATGTGAGTAGCGGACACATCTCTTCTCAGAGATAAGTTGTCACCATTCTAGCGAGTCTTTCACTCTCCATTTTTACAGTCTTTGTACATTATCGCTCATTAATAGAAATTGTGTATTATTGTATCTCTGTGTTTATGGTTGCATCTATGATACATTTATGTTATATTATTGGATATCTGAGATATCTATGTACATTGTTTTATTATATCTTCGCTCTCATTTCGTGCCAAAAATAATCTGAATCAGTGGTATCGGAGCAGACTGCTCTTGATCGTTTTTTCAGTGCATGTCCCTGAAGAGGTCTTAGTATAGCAAGTTGGGTCTTGATCTTGTCTCTCTTGAAGACAATCGCTCTCACACGCCCAAGAAACCCTCCATGTCAGAAGAAAAGAAAAACGACGGAGCAAACAATTATATCAATTTGTTGCTTGAGCAAGCACTCACGCGACAGAGAGACGAAATGATGGAGAATTTTTCCCACATCCTTCAATGATCCAGGTGGATATCGGTGGTCACCCACCTTTTCCAGCTGGCTCAAAACAGTTTTCTGGCAATTTTGGTAATTTACTATTTTTAGCAGTTTTAACTTCCAGGGCCATTTTGAGGGCCTAAATGAAAGCTTTTCGGGATCGAGCTTCTCAATGATATAGAAAAGCATAATTGAGTCCCCCAAAATGAATATCCTCAACGATACCTTTCCAAAGGGCTATCATGCGCCTAAAAAAGAGATCGTATGCAAAAGTTACGACCTTGGGAAGTTGATGTACAGACTTACCCAAACGAGGCCCACATGACTTTTGGTGCTTCATCTCCTAGGGTTAGGTTTTTGGATGTCTAGGGTTTTTGGCATTCGTGTTTATTGTAAAAAGGCCTTCAGAGCCTCATTGTAATCATCTTCTTGCGAATGCAAGTAGCCGTCACACCTTTTCTCAGAGATAAGCTACCACCATTCTAGCGAGTCTTTCACTCTTTATTTTTACAGTCTTTGTACATTTATTTCATTAATAGAAATCGTGTATTATTTTATCTATGTGTTTATGGTTGCATCTCTAATAAATTTTTGTTATATCATTGGATATCCGCGATATCTCTATGCATTTATTTTTTATATCTCCACTCTCATTCCGTGTCGAAAATAATCTAGATCATTCAATGCCTGCCGATAGCAACAGACACATCTTCATCAAACAACCACTTTGGAAGCACCTCTCCTTTCAAGGTACAGGTTAGTTTTGATATTCTCATCTTTGAAGGTCAGATAAATGTGGATGCCCTAGACAAATGGTTAAATCTACTAGAAGGTTATTTCTATGTTCACCATTTTTCCAACAGGGAAAAGATCACCTTCGCACTCCTTAAAACTCTCCCCCATGTCAAACATTGGTGGGAAACTTACTGGGATCAAAGTTCCCCAGAAGAGTCTGGAATATATGGGGTCGATCCCACTTGGGATTTTTTTGTGGACGCGATAAAGGAACAATATCACCTTGTTGGCAACTATGAGGACCAGTATATGAGATGGACCACACTGTGGCAAGAGAGGGGCCAAGCAATTCCAGAGTTCACCAATACCTTCCATACCTTACGCACCAAGCTAGGTATCAAAAACTTCGAACAACATTTGGTTTTGAAATACCATGGGGCTCTACACAGATATATCCAAACTGAAATGGATTTTCAGGACATCTCATCTCTCGGTGTTGCTTATTGATATGCCATTAAAATCAAGCAGAAATTTAAGCACCAGAACAAACAGGAGTTTGGGTCTGCAAATCTACAACAACCAAAGTATGATAAAGATGGCCCTAACAAATAGTCTCTTGAAAACTAGTCCAAGCTACAGGAAACGAAGGGTCAATGGAAGACAAAGAAGGACACTGAAAAATGGTGTGATTTCCACAAAAACCCCTGGAACAACACCAAGGAATGTTGCTCAAAACAGTCATTGGTGGCCGAGATCAAAGACAAGGAGCCGAACCCTGATTTTGAATCTGATTTTGAAAATACTGTTAAAAGATAGATCATTGACGCAGACCCCACTGTTATTGTCGCAACCGCAGTAATTCAACCAGAAGAATCCACAGATCCTGAAGAGGGGAGATCCTTTTTCATTCATAGATCTGGGTGAAGGGGACCCCATTGCATTTTATTGTTGAAGCCAGAAGAACCTCGTCTTAGCAAAGGTCGTCAAACAGTTGGGATTGTCAACAACACCACACCCGCATCCATACAACATCGGGTGGCTTCGCCAAGGATGAGATCTTTGTGTCAGCCAACAGTGTCAACTGTCATACGACATCCAACCCTTCAAGGATGAGATATTATGTGATGTTTCCCCACTGTATGTCTATGATGTTCTCTTGGGCCAGCCATATATGTGGAAGCACCATGTTGTTTATGAGTATCGACCCCGCAGTGTCATTGTTTCTCTGGGGGGTCATATCTATAGAATACCAGAGGTAGTTCCGACTATTGTTCCACCTAAACAGTGTCGCAAGGTAGTATCTCATACTACAAAATTTAGCTTCTTCACAATCTGTTCAAAAGGTGAACATAAGGATATTGCAACCACTATAGTCTCGGCCCAAGCACCTTCTATCCAACAGAAGCAAGTCGAAAAGATTGTAGCAAAGTGTAAAGATTCCTTCTGCACACAGGAATCTCATGTATTCAGAGTGGTTAAAAAGGTCCAACCCTTCCAGCCACATGTTTTGTGACAACCTTCAACAAGCTAAGCAATGCAACTTCTCTAACAAGGCAAGCAACTCATCAAGATGCAGATTTAACAAACACTTTTCCCTCTCCCCCAGACACTCAATGCAATGGAGACAGTTGCTTCCTAAGGAGGGAGGATTGATCCAGGTGGATATCGATTTCCACCCACCTTTTCCAACTGGCTCAAAACTGTTTTCTGGCAATTTTGGCAATTTACTATTCTTAGCAGTTTTAACTTCCGGGGCCATTTTGAGGGCCTAAATGAAGGTTTTTCGGGATCGAGCTTATTAATGATAGTCAAATGCATCATTGAGCCCCCTAAATGAATCTCCTCAGTGATACCTTTCCAACGAGCTATCATGCGCCCCAAACGGAGATCGTATGCCAAAGTTACGCCCCGGGAAGTTGATACACCAAACTACCCAAAACGAGGTCCACAAAACTGTTGGCTTTTCATCTTCTGAGGTTAGGATTTTGGATCGTATTTATGATAAAACGGCCTTTGGGGCCTCATTTTAAAATCATCATCTTGTGAATGCGAGTAGCGGACACATCTCTTCTCAGAGATAAACTACCACCATTCCAGCGAGTCTTTCACTCTGCATTTTTACAGTTTTTGTACATTTTCACTCATTAATAGAAAATTGTGTATTATTGTATCTCTGTGTTTATGGTTGCATCTCTGATACATTTATGTTATATTATTGGATATCTAAGATATCTCTGTACATTGCTTTATTATATCTCTGCTCTCATTTCGCGCTGAAAATAATCAGGATCAAAGCTTGAACCAAACAATGAGGTAGAAGCATTTGTGTCATTGTTGTTGAAGAGCAATATTGTCATGAGCAGTATGAGCCTATAGGGTTATAAATTAACAAAGAAAACAAGTACCTTGCAAATTGTTGATTAATTCTCTTGGAATGGCGACAACTATGGGATCTTTTGAGTAATGTGCTAACAAGATTGGTGTGGAGTCAATAATTGTCATAAGGATACTCAAGAGGGAATTATATAGAGCTAGCAAATTCAAAAAGATATACCAAAATATTAAGATTTACCTTTAAGAGAGATATATGTGGCCTTTACCCAAGTCACAAATCATTATTTATCCCTCTTTGGATAAATATTTGTGAACTAATAAATAGAAAGCAAAATTAGTAGTGAAACTGAGTTGGAATTCCACATATCCTATGTTTCTATCATCCTATAACTAATTGAGGATATNGGTGGTGTTGTTGTTGTTTCACATCTTTGGAGGGGCAGGAACAAACTCGCAAAAAACACTTCAAAAAGGTCAAGCTGCCAAAAGAAACAAACACAAAAATTTGCCACAAAGGAATCAACTAGGGCTGGAGAAATATACCCAAACAAAATATTCACATTCAAAAATCGTATTTTCTAACATGGATAGGGCTTCAACAAAGTTTAAACTTTTGCAATGACTCCTTGCAAACTAGCAATACCCATGATCGAACGCCACGAAATCTTTCCACAACTATAGCTCACACCAAGGAGATAAGCACCATTATTGCACCTCACACAATGCCACACTTTGGCTTACACTCATAGTGCTCACAATCTTCACACACACGTCATGAAGCCACCACAAGGCAATATTTCATGCTCTAATACCATGTTAGAGTTAAGGCGAGAACATCATTATGATAAAACCCAATACATAATAATGATAAAGAGAACCAAAGATATAAGAGAAAATATAACCAGGTACGAATGTACTCTAAAGATATGCTATGAATAGCAATGATTATCTTCTACAATGATCTAATGATATAGCACTTGGTGATTACAAATGCAGTTTTTGGCACCTCTTCTATATAGGTGTTAGGGTAGATTAGGCACAGCCCTTAACGCTAGATGACAGAACACTAGGGCCGCCAACTAATAACCCATGTGACAACAAACCAATCATATTGGTTTACTTTAATAACCCATGAGGACCACAAGTTGCCCCTTAAAGGGTCAGAAGTTACTAAGAAAAGATTAAGCACCATAACAATAACATCCACCTTAAGCTTGACTTGGGGACACGAATACAGAAAATTGGTATAACAAGACAACCCTTGAGACCACAACTCAGTTGCTAAAGGTGTAAACAAATAATCATTCATATATCTGACCAAGTAAATATTACTGTTAAGTTTTTACTGTTGTTATTAGGTTATTTCCAACTGAATTGTATACCCGTGACAGCTTGCAAATCAAGCTGATTGCTACAAGGTCAAAGCAGACAGGTACCAAGATAATAGTTGTCTCAGCTACTACAATCAACACAGATGGGAACCAAGATAATACAATTTGGACAGAAGCGACTAGACATTCAAATATTTGCATATGTCTAATAAAAAAATGCAGTGTAACTAATACATGACATGACAATCATTACAACTCACTGTATAATATAACAGGAGCAAGTACACAACAGATCTAGAGACTGGACATTCAACAAATGCAACAAATTATTTCAAATAGCCTCCACAATCAAAAACATAACAAAAGGGAGGCATGCAAAAGCAAGATGCAAAATTGCAAACAAATATTAGTTCAGAACATAAAAGCAGGTTAGACCATTTCATCGAAGCGCATCCCACTATTAAAATTCACAAATGACGCTCTATCAATGTTAATGACAAGCCACTAACCATTTTACTAAACTAATTCCAGATTATTGATGTGAACAATATTATTGAAATTTACCTGGACAGCTTCATCATTTGTGAGTTGCAACACACTAACTGCTAAGCCAAATCCATTTTAGATTGATCAACTGGTGCAATTAATCAGGATGTGCAGCCCACTAAACACTAAACCAAATGTGTTTTCAGATTAAACACCCAGTACATTCTTATGGAAATTCCAATCAGATCACCTCATCAAGTTGGACCACCAAACCTGTTTTAGATTGCTTGCCTAGTGCATTATTACAAAAGTCACCCCCGCACTTCACCAATTGCAGCTCACTCACTATTGCTGAATCTTGCCAAGTGCATTTCAGCAATACCTTTACAGAGGCTGTTTTTTGCTGCTGAATATATCAGTATCGTGTCAAACCTTTTTTTGATCTCATGCAATAGCCTATTGACCTCTTGGGGTGTGCCTTCTTTGCATAGTCCATTCATGAGGGTGGTATATGTAATCATATCAGGGAGATGACTGCTATCTTTCATCTGTTTAAATAACTTGATGGCCTTCTTTAGATCACCCACTTTGCAGAGTCCATCCATCAATGCGTTGTATGTAACAAACTCAGGGCGGAGACCTTGCTCTGGAATCTCATAGAAAATATGTTAAGCTTCATATATCCTGTGTTTGCTTTCAGAGTCCATCCATTGATGTATTATATCTAACTGGGTCAGACCTGCACCCTTTCTCCGACATCTCTTGGAGGAGCTCCCTGGCCTTCTCCAGATTATCTACCTTGCAAATCCCATTTATAAGTGTATTGCATGTGATTACATTAGGCTGATGGCCCTATTTACACCATAACATCTAACAGCCGAAGAGCTTCTTGAAGCTTGCCTTCTTTGTAAAGACCAACAATAAGACCATTCTATTTGGTAGCATTCGGATTATACGCATTATCCAGCATCTCGTGAAGCACTTCAGTGGCCTCCTGCCATTGCCCTCCCTTATATAAACCATCAATAAATGCAGTGTATGTGACAACATCAGGGGATATATTTTTGTTGGGCATCTCATAGAAAAGCTTCCCAGCCTCCTTCAACTTGCCTTGCTTACAGAAACCATCGATAAGCGCACTGTATGTGACAACATCAGGGTATATATTTTTTGGGGGCATTTCGTAGAAGAGCTTCCTAGCCTCTTCCAACTTGCCTTCCTTACAGAAACCATCAATAAGTATATTGTATGTAACAACATTACAGCATATGTTTTTGTTGGGCATTTCATAGAAAAGCTGCCTTGCCTCCTCCAATTTGCCTTCTTTAGAAAGACCATCAATAAGGGCACTGTACGTGACAACATTAGGGTATACGTTCTTATCGGGCATTTCATAGAAAAGTTTCTTAGCCTCATCCAACTTGCCTTCTTTACAGAAACCATCGATAAGTGCATTGTATGTGATAACGTCAGGGTATATGTTTTTCTTGAGCATTTTATAAAAGAGCTTCATAGCGGCCTTCGACCTGCCTTCCTTACATAAACCATTAATAAGTGCACAGTATGTGACAACATCCGGGCATATGTTTTTGTTGAGTAGTTCATAGAAGAGCTTTCTGGCCTCGTCCAACTTGCGTTCCTTGCATAAACCATCAATAAGCACATTGTATGTAACAGCATTAGGATATATATTTTTGTTGGACATTTCATAAAAGAGCTCCGTAGCCTCGTCCAACTTGCCTTTTTTGCAAAAACCATCAATCAGAGCAGTAAATGTGATAACATCAGGTTTATGCCCTTCTTTAACCGTCTGATACAGGAGTTCTTTAGCTTCTTGGAGCTTACCTTCTTTGCATAGTCGATCCATGAGGATGGTATATGTGATTGTGTTAGGTTCATGACCCATTTGCACCATAACAGCCAACAATCCGAACGCCTCGTGGAATTTGTCTGTCTTGCAGAGCCCATTGATTAGAGAATTATACGTAAAAAGATCGGGAGCCTGCCGTTTGCTCACCATTTGAGTGAAAAGCTTGGAAGCGTCCTCCATCCTGCCCTTCCTGCAAAGCCCTTTGATGAGGGTATTGAAGGTTATGACATTCGGAATATAACCAACAATTTCCATTTTTTCCAACATTTTGAATGCATAATCCAATCTACCTGTCTGACAGTGAGAATTGATGACAATGTTCAAAGTTATCAGGTCTGGAACAATGTCTGCTTCAACCATAAGCCTGTAAACAGACAATGCTGATTCGTGTTGATTCCGTCGGACTAGGCTATTTAGCAAGAGATTGCAGGTGCTAAGAGTGGGAATGGATTCAGATTTCGTTGAAAGCAGATTCTTGAAGGTCTCCACTGCCTCTGTAAGGCTGTTAGTCTGACATAATGATTTAATGCGCATGTCTGCAGTGGCATTCAAAGTGTGAAAGGAATGTTGGGGAAGGACTGTCTTCCTCAATATGGAAAGAATTGTCTCCTTCATCACAGTCCCCGCCATCGCCATGTGTTGAGGTAATTAGAGTGAGAATGAAATTGAAATTGCTTGCTATTCGCGACCGCTGCTTAAAACCCTAAACCTGTCGTTCAGGCGAACACACTGATTCATTTAATCATTCCATCCGTCTATTGTCATCTCTCCCTTCATAAATTTTGATAATTTCTCCATCCCTATACCATCTCCTCTCTTGTGTTATTTCACACAGTTAAAGTCTGGCTGGTTCACAAGGCCTATAAATCCCTACATAAAAAAAAATCACAAATTTCTTTTATTATTAATAATAAAAAAAAAAATAGAATTTCTCCATCCCAATACCATCTCCTCTCTTCTGTTATTTCACACTGTTAAACAAGTCTGGCTGGTTCTCAAGGCCTATAAATCCCTACATACCAAAAAAAAAATATTATTATTAATAAAATAATATCTTTTTTAATAATAATAATGTGCAGCTACAACAATCATCTAAATCGCAATATATCATATAATAATAATACTAAATAATAATGTGGCAGCTACAACAATCATCTAAATCACAATATATCATATAATGATAATACTAATAATGTGGCACATCTAAATCGCAATATATCATATAATGATAATACTAAGAATGTGACAGCTACAACAATCATTTAAATCTCAATATATCATAATTTTAGTGATAATGTAATCATCTAAATCTCAATATATCATAATTTTAGTGATAATGTAATCATTTAAACCTCAATATATCATAATTTTAGTGATAATGTAATTATTTAAATCTCAATATAACATAATTAGTTAGTTGTATTTTTTAATAACATGATGAAATGATTTTGTAGTTAAGTATGTTTGGTTTTTTTGGGATATTTGTGTGGAATTTTTTGGGGTGTTTATTAATTTTCTTTTGATGTGACATTAATTTGTCTTTTACCATAAATTTGTGTATGCAATGTAATGTTTAACATAGAAAAACAAATATATATTTTTGGATATAATAAAAATATTTGTGTTTTCCATTTCTAATTGGTTGATAGAATTTAAGTGTTATTGCTCCCTTCAAGTTTTTCAATATGTAAAATTAATTGCATAATCAATGAATTTCACCAATCACCGCATCTAAATATAAAAAGTTGTACTTATTTATTATTATGCATTGTTATATTAATATTATATTTATTATCTAATATATTAATTATTATATTTATATTATATTTATTATATTTATGAATATCATAGTTTCATTCAGCTTATGGTTCATTATACATTTTGAATAACAAACAATCTTCAATTATTATCTTTTGACAAAAAATATTTATTATTTATGTATTTAGTTATATTAAATTTCATTGTTCAACATGTATTTCCCAACTAACTAGATAAAAATTATTGCCATACAATCCTTGTTTTATTTTATATTATGTTAATACAATTACAAAATATTTTTTTTTTAATTAAATTAAAAATTTACAAATAAAAGTAGTGAATGTTCAAATTATTTGATATTTTGTTTTTGAGTAGTGTGAATTATGAAAAATATGGAATATTGTAAAATGGTTTTTTTCTATAAAACTTTTTGTGTAAATGATATTTATCTTATAATATTTTGAAATTGTGTAAATGATATTTATCTTATAATATTTTGAAATTGCTTTTACAATTATATTTTTTAGTAGAGAATTAAAAAAAAAATTATTTAAAGTTTTTCACTCTACTTTTGTTTCCATTCTCTCTTATCTTTAGTAGTTCACTTTTCTCTTGGCCTTCTTGATTGTACGTTGAATGTTGAGTTGGGTATTGAGAGTTTATATTGCTCAATATATTGAAAATCGTTTTTATTAAAAATATTAAGCACAATCAATGGTTGGATCTTGAACCAAACAATTTTTAGATGAAAAAGTTAAAGATGACAAGTTTATTTTATTTTGTGGTTATAGAATGGGAGAATCTCTTATTCCTTGTTGTTGAAAGCCAACATAATATGAAACCCTTCACTAAAGTTAGTTGGGGTTTTTAAGTGAATAACATCTAAGTAAATTATCCAATTCATGTGTATTCCTAATAGTGTCTTTCTTTTCCATATTGTGAACATATTTGCTACTTTTAGAAAAGGGTTGCATTTCTTCTAGCAGGTGTGGATGTTGTTGTGTGGGTGGGAAGATCGAAGATGTTGGAGAGGATACCTTTGTTTGGGATGTTATTGTGCATGTTTTTTATGACTAAAAGGTTTATTTACTTGTTGAAATTATTAGTCTTGTTTTTTAAATATAATCTAAATTTTATTAGAATTTTTGGGTATATATATATATATATATATATATATATAATTTGTTGATAATGCTCTAATGAATACACTGAATTTCTTTTTGTTGTTCATTATTATTAATAGCATGAAAGATTTTTCTGTGGTGTTTTTGTTGTCATGAACAAACTCTTTTTTCATGATATAAAGAGAAGATATCCTTGGGTTTAGATATTATCAAGAGGGCAATGATGGTGTCTTAATATGTCATACTTATGGATGGTCTACATGTGATTGCTTTGATAGTGAATTTGGGATATGTAGTCCATCTGAAGGGTCTTCTAATCGCTAGGGTTGATTCAAATTTGCAAAGACTCCATAATCATATTGACTTTCAAGCTTATCTTGATGATTATCCTCAAATTTACTATAAGTCGTCTTATTTGAGATAGGTAACATTGGTTTATACAGAACCAACATTGTTGTGATAAAGTGGATATGACTGCACTATTTGAGGTGGCTTCGTAAGTACCTGAATGATTTTATAAAAGGTACACCTTCGCTATTAGCTACAAGCTTGATCCAGGTGGATATCAGTGGCCACCCACCTTTTCCAACTGGCTCAAAACAGTTTTCTAGCAAATTTTGGCAATTTACTATTTTTAGCAGTTTTAACTTTCAGGGTCATTTTGAGGGCATAAATGAAGGTTTTTCGAGATCGAGCTTCTCAATGATGGTTGAAGGCATCATTGAGCCACCTAAATGAATATCCTCGACGATACCTTTACAACGAGCTATCGTGCACCCCAAACGGAGATCGTATGCCAAAGTTACGCCCACGGGAAGTTGATACACCAAACTACCCAAAACGGGGTCCACAAAACTATTGGTTTTTCATCTTTCGGGGTTAGGGTTTGGGATCTTATTTATGATAAAAAGGCCTTTGGAGCCTCATTGTAAAATCATCATATTGCGAATGTGAGTAGCGGACACATCTCTTCTCAGAGATAAGTTGTCACCATTCTAGCGAGTCTTTCACTCTCAATTTTTACAGTCTTTGTACATTATCGCTCATTAATAGAAATTGTGTATTATTGTATCTCTGTGTTTATGGTTGCATCTATGATACATTTATGTTATATTATTGGATATTTGAGATATCTATGTACATTGTTTTATTATATCTTCGCTCTCATTTCGTGCCGAAAATAATATGAATCAGTGGTATCGGAGCAGACTGCTCTTGATCATTTTTTCAGTGCATGTCCCCGAAGAAGTCTCAGTATAGTAAGTTGGGTCTTGATCTTGTCTCTCTTGAAGACAATCGCTCTCACACGCCTAAGAAACCCTCCATGTCGGAAGAAAAGAAAAACGACGGAGCAAATGATTATATCAATTTATTGCTTGAGCAAGCACTCACGCGACAGAGAAATGAAATGATGGAGAATTTTTCCCACATCCTTCAATGATCCATGTGGATATCGGTGGTCGCCCACTTTTTCCAGCTGATTCAAAACAGTTTTCAGGCAATTTTGGTAATTTACTATTTTTAGCAGTTTTAACTTCCAGGGCCATTTTGAGGGCCTAAATGAAGGCTTTTCGAGATCAAGCTTCTCAATGATATCGAAAGGAATAATTGAGTCCCCCAAAATGAATATCCTCAACGATACCTTTCCAACGGGCTATCATGCGCCTAAAAAAGAGATCGTATGCAAAAGTTACGACCCTGGGAAGTTGATGTACTGACTTACCCAAACGAGGCCCACATGACTTTTGGTGCTTCATCTCCTAGGGTTAGGTTTTTGGATGTCTAGGGTTTTTGACATTCTTGTTTATTGTAAAAAGGCCTTCAGAGCCTCATTGTAATCATCTTCTTGCGAATGTGAGTAGCCGTCACACCTTTTCTCAGAGATAAGCTACCACCATTCTAGTGAGTCTTTCACTCTATATTTTTACAGTCTCTGTACATTTATTTCATTAATAGAAATCGTGTATTATTGTATCTATGTGTTTATGGTTGCATCTCTGATAAATTTTTGTTATATTATTGGATATCCGCGATATCTCTGTGCATTTATTTTTTATATCTCCACTCTCATTTCGTGTTGAAAATAATCTAGATCATTCAATGCCTGTCGATAGCAACATACACATCTTCATCAAACAACCACTTTGGAAGCACCTCTCCTTTCAATGTACAGGTTAATTTTGATATTCTCGTCTTTGAAGGTCAGATAGATGTGGATGCCCTAGACAAATGGTTAAATCTACTAGAAGGTTATTTCTCTGTTCACCATTTTTCCGACAGGGAAAAGATCACCTTCGCACTCCTTAAAACTCTCCCCCATGTCAAACATTGGTGGGAAAATTACTGGGATCAAAGTTCCCCAGGAGAGTCTGGAATATATGGGGTCGATCCCACTTGGGATTTTTTTGTGGACATGGTAAAGGAACAGTATTACCTTGTTGACAACTATGAGGACCAATATATGAGATGGACCACACTGCGGCAAGAGAGGGGCCAAGCAGTTCCGAAGTTCACCAATACCTTCCATACCTTACACACCAAGCTAGGTATCAAAAACTTCGAATGACATTTGGTTCTGAAATACCATGGGGCTCTACACAAATATATCCAAACTGAAATGGATTTTTAGGACATCTCATCTCTCGGTGTTGCTTATCGATATGCCATTAAAATCAAACAGAAATTTAAGCACCAGAACAAATGGGAGTTTGGGTCTGCAAATCTGTAACAACCAAAGTATGATAAAGACGGCCCTAACAAATAGTCTCTCGAAAACCAGTCCAAGCCACAGGAAAAGAAGGGTCGCGGGAAGACAAAGAAGGACATTGAAAAATTGTGTGATTTCCACAAAAACCCCTGGAACAACACCGAGGAATGTTGCTCAAAACAGTCATTGGTGCCTGAGATCAAAGACAAGGAGCCGAACCCTGATTTTGAATCTGATTCTGAAAATACTGGTAAAAGACAGATCATTGACGCAGACCCCACTGCTATTGTCACAACCGCAGTAATTCAACCAGAAGAAGCCACAGATCATGAAGAGGGGAGAGCCCTTTTCATTCATAGATCTGGGTGAAGGGGACCCCATTGCATTTTATTGTTGATAGTGGAAGCCAGAAGAACCTTATCTTAGCAGAGGTCGTCAAATAGTTGGGATTGTCAACAACACCACACCCGCAACCATACAACATCCGGTGGCTTTGCCAGGGATGAGATCTTCGTGTCAGCCAACAGTGGCAACTGTCATACGACATCCAACCCTTCAAGGATGAGATATTATGTGATGTTTCCCCACTGGATGTCTATGATGTTCTCTTGGGCCAACCATATATGTGGAAGCACCATGTTATTTATGAGTCTCGACCCCACAGTGTCATTGTTTCTCTGGGGGGTCATATCTACAGAATACCAGAGGTAGTTCCGACTATTGTTCCACCTAAAAAGTGGCATAAGGTAGTATCTCATACTACAAAGATTTAGCTTCTTCACAATCGTTTCAAAGGGCGACGAGGAAGGATACCGCAACCACTGCAGCCTTAGTCTAAGCTCCTTCTATCCAATAGAAGAAGGATGACAAGATTGTGGCAAAGTGTAAAGATTCATACGCACACATGAATCTCGTAATATTCAAGACGGGTTAAAAAGTTCCAACCCTTATGTATTCAAACTGGTTAAAAAGTTCCAACCCTTCCAGCCACATGTTTTGTGACAACCTTCAACAAGCTAAGCAACGCAACTTCTCCAACAAGGCAAGCAACTCATCAAGATGCAAATTCAACAAACACTTTTCCCTCTCCCCCGGACACTCAATGCAATGGAGACCGTTGCTTCCTAAGGAGGGAGGATTGATCCAGGTGGATATTGGTTTCCACCCACCTTTTCCAACTGGCTCAAAACCGTTTTCTGGCAATTTTGGCAATTTACTATTCTTAGCAGTTTTAACTTATGAGGCCATTTTGAGGGCTTAAATGAAGGTTTTTCAGGATCAAGCTTATTAATTATAGTCAAATGCATCATTGAGCCCCCTAAATGAATCTCCTCGGTGATACCTTTCCAACGAGCTATCATGCGCCCCAAACGGAGATCGTATGCCAAAGTTACGCCCCCGAGAAGTTGATACACCAAACTACCCAAAACGAGGTCCACAAAACTGTTGGCTTTTCATCTTCCGAAGTTAGGGTTTTGGATATTATTTATGATAAAAAGGCCTTTGGAGCCTCATTTTAAAATCATCATCTTGTGAATGCGAGTAGCGGACACATCTCTTCTCAGAGTTAAACTGCCACCATTCTAGCGAGTCTTTCACTCTGCATTTTTACAGTTTTTGTACATTTTCGCTCATTAATAGAAAATTGTGTATTATTGTATCTCTGTGTTTATGGTTGCATCTCTGATACATTTATGTTATATTATTGGATATCTAAGATATCTCTGTACATTGTTTAATTATATCTCTGCTCTCATTTCGCGCTGAAAATAATCAGGATCAAAGCTTGAACCAAACAATGAGGTAGAAGCATTTGTGTCAGTGTTGTTGAAGAGCAATATTGTCATGAGCAGTATGAGCCTATAGGGTTATAAATTAACAAAGAAAACAAGTACCTTGCAACTTGTTGATTAATTCTCTTGGAATGGCGACAACTATGGGATGTTTTGAGTAATGTGCTAACAAGATTGGTGTGGAGTCAATAACTGTCATAAGTATACTCAAGAGGGAATTATATAGAGCTAGCGGATTCAAAAAGATATACCAAAATATTAAGATTTACCTTTAAGAGAGATATATGTGGCTTTTACCCAAGTCACAAATCATTATTTATCCCTCTTTGGATAAATATTTGTGAACTAATAAATAGAAAGCAAAATTAGTAGTGAAACTGAGTTGGAATTCCACATATCCTATGTTTCTATCATCCTATAACTAATTGAGGATATTTTCCTCATCATTTGCTACCATGGCTTGCATTTAGTTTTCTAAGGACCATTGGTATTGAAGAAAATTGGTATTGTTAGAATCATTTAACAATATTTTATGCACCAATCACATAAATAAATGCACACAAAGATATATATTGAAATATAATAGCACAATCATTCAACTTAGACGGTTCAAACAAATTGTTTCAAGGTAGAGTTCGTCCTAAGGTCTTCGGATCTGGTCTAACTAAAGTTCAAGTTCGATTAAGTCACACTATGTTATTGTGTTAGGGACCTAACCTCCCTAAACCCTCACGTAGGTAGAATAATATATTTTCCATGTAATAAAGGTCAATATTAATAAATAAGGCCTAGTTAATAAGGTGAACAAGTCAAATG
This sequence comes from Picea sitchensis, assembly GCA_010110895.2. Lineage (NCBI taxonomy): Eukaryota > Viridiplantae > Streptophyta > Pinopsida > Pinales > Pinaceae > Picea > Picea sitchensis. The sequence continues at coordinate 18,616 of SNQJ01S0014415.1, read as the reverse complement.
TAAGAAGACCTAATAGAAGCTTACGCTTCTATAAAGATCTTCCTCTAGATTGTTCATTTGGTGGATAGATTTAGTGTAAATAGGATTCAAGGGCATGAGAAGTCTTTGTCTTGAGAATTATTGTAATAGAGCGTTGCTCTAGTGGAGGTTGCCCCTCAAAGAGGCAAGTGAACATTGCTCCCATTTCAATAAAGGTATCATTTTACTGTGTTATTATCTATATTCTATTGTTTTGTTGGTAATTTTTGTGATATTCATGTTTATGCTCAATATAACATAACCGGGTGCATAACAAGTGGTATATGTTGATGTTTTAGTAGTTGCGGGAGGTATTAACCTCCATGTGTAAATTATGACTTAGAATATAATTTTAGGAAGCAAGTGAACCATTAAACAGATGTGTGGAAACCCTAGAAGATAAGTCGACCTAGCATAATAATATCGTTAGAATATTATCTTCCAGAAATACAACTTGGATTCATAGGAAAAAGATAAAAAGAAAATATAATTACCAGAAAGTCAAGTCAGCTTAGCCAGAAAAGTCACTGGATAGATTAATATAAATAGAGGACATTTTAACTCATTTGTACACCCAGTTATTGCATAAGTCTTGTGTAGAGCTGCAGTTGCAGCTGCAACTGCACCTGCAAGGAGGAATAAGGGCGCATGGTCATCTCTTAGTCTTGGTCTATCTCTTGGTGATTTTCTTGGTGATATTCTTAGTGTTATTCTTAGTGATATTCTTGGTCATATTCTCGCTAAGTATGGCGCAAGTTTGAGAGAGAGAGTAGTGCAGTTGCAACTGCTATAGTTGTGTATGGTACATGTTATGTGGATATGGAGACTCTCTCTCTCTTGTGCACTACAAATGCCATGGGTTGAGAAGGATAGATCGAAGATTCCTTTGCTTTAGTAGACTTTGATACAGTGACCGAGGAGGAAGCTAGTCAGAAGGACTGGGATATATATATTTTCCTTGGCTCTGAGACAAGAAGAGAAGTCAGTGGTGACTTCCAAGTTGCTCTACAAGATCAAGCATGTTGCAGATAAATAGCCTAGAGATGTACAAAGCCTGGTTTGTGTCCAGAGGATTCTCCTAGTAAGAGGGAAAAGACTATGATGAGACACTTGCTCCAATATATTGCTACCGATGAACAGGTAGCAGATATGTTGACCAAACCTCTGTCAGGGACAAGCTTGGAGTGGTCCAAATGTGTTTTCTCAAGTAGTGATAATTGATGTATTCTCTAGTAGCAGAAAGTGATGTGATCCCCACTAGTGGGAGCTACCCCAACGTAGGTTGGTGTGCTACTCCAACGTAGGCTGGTATGTTACCCCAGCGCAGGTTGGTATGCTACTCCAACGAAGGCTAGTATGCTACCCCAAGCAGGTCGATATGTTACTCCAACACAGGTTGGTATGTTACCCCAACACATGTTGGTATGCAACTCCAATGTAGGCTGGTATGTTACCCCAGTGCAGGTTGGTATGCTACCCCAACGCAAGTTGGTATGTTACCCCAGCACAGGTTGGTACTCCAATGCAGGCTGGTACGCTACTCCAATGAAAGTGCATAACCTCTTATGATGTATGGATTCGTGAAATTAAACAAGAAAATGGACGAGGTGTGTAGAAGTGCAGAAGCAATGATGATGATCGTTTCAAGAGGAATGCCTTCCTCGTTAAGAGGGAGTGTTAAATTTTTGAGTCAGATTTTGTGTGGACTGACGCGTTACTAGTTATGTATGAACTAGATGTCGACTTGTAGTGTCAAAAATGATTCTCAGTTAGAGTGTCGATCAATAGCATTGGAGGTTACTAGTTGAAGGGCCAACCAATAGTGTTTGAGGTGTTTTCCAGCTAGATGGCTAATGTGCGGCTATGATGGTGATACTTGATCTGTTTGATCATATGATAGCTTGTGTGGCTATGGTGATGCTACCCATAGACTGGTCTACAAGACCATGTGAGTCTTTCCCATGCCATGTGAGATGGATGGATATGTTTGAGACCACTACTTAAAGAACATCTTAGTTAATACCTCCCTAGCTAAGAGGGAGTGTTGATGTTTTGGTAGTTATGGGAGGCATTAACCTACATGTGTAATTCATGACTTAGAATAGAATATTCTGAAAGTAAGTGAACTATTAAAAATATGTGTGGAAACCCTAGAAGACAAGTCGACCTAGCATAATAATAATAATAGAATATTGTCTTCCAAAAATACAAGTCGACTTCACAAGAAAAAGATAAACATAAAATATAATTACCAGAAAGTCAGGTCAGCTCAACTAGACAAGTCACTGGATAGATTAATATAAATAGAGGACGTTTTAGCTCATGTGTAATCTTAGTTAGTGCATAAGTCTTGTGGAGAGATGCAGTTGCAGCTGCAAGGAGGAATAAGGGCGCATGGTAATCTCTTGGTCTTGGTCTCTCTCTTGGTGATTTTCTTGGTGATATTCTTACTAAGTATGGTGCAAGTTTGAGAGAGAGAGAGTAGTGCAATTGTAGTTGCTGCAATTGTGTATGGTACTTGTTATGTGGATATGGAGACTCTCTCTCTTGTGTGCTACCCTTGGAGAAGGAGCACTCTACTTGTCTTGAGTTGTTGTTGCAGTTAGCAACTAGGGTTTATTTGTTGGTTCTAGAGTAGGCTTGCCAAAATTATTCTAAGTAAAGGTTAGTGTGATCGGGGGTGGCATATGTGAATTTCTATGGTTGGGTGACAATGATGTGACATTGCCTATGGTTAATCGAGCATACCAAAATTTTAACATCATTTAAGAGTTGGTTTCTTTCGTAATGGTCTAACTACTGGAAGGATGATCCTCAGTTTCCCTTATTGTCAAACTCATTGAGCACTTACTAAACTCACTAAGAATGTCACCTAAATAGGGTGCATCTCTTCCCCAAATCAAATCTACAAATTTATGAAGTTGAGAAATTAGGGTTTCCTCATAAAACCCTAGGTTTGCAATGCCAATTGCATTTACAGTGCTAGTTCCTTCGTGCCAGTTTCTTCATGCCAGTTACAGCACCAATTGCAGTGTCAGTTGTAGCACCAATTGCAGTGCCAGTCGCAACACCAATTGCAGTGTCAGTTGCAACAATAGTTGCAGTGCTAGTTGCAACACCAATTACAGTTCCAGTTGTAGCACCAGTTACAGTACCAGTTGCAGTGAAAGTTGATGTAAAGTGTTGGGACTAATTTTTGGTTGTCCTAGTGCGCCTTACCCCAGCACATCTCTAGCTACCTTTAGATTACAGGTTGGAGCACCTTTGAAGTTTTAAGGTTCACCATTGCTTGTCGTTCTTGCCGGATGATGCCACTACTTGTCGATGCTCCCGAAGGTATGTACTTATACATATTTAAATTGTATCACTGTTTTGAGTGTGATTGCAGGAGAAGGGATCTCTTACAATCGTAGCTCCAGAGGGATCTTAGACCCAACACATTTAGAGGAACAACACACTTTGGGTTTCATTGTTTTCGTATGCCTCTCATTGTTATGGAATTATTGTAATCTTATGAACATCTTGTTGTATTTTGATCTATTGAAATTATAGTAACCTATGTTCAAAGTTAAAGTTATAAGTCGACTCTAGTCAAAGTATTAGATTGACTAAGGTTGAGATTTTAGAGTTTATTTGCATTATATTCTCTAACTCGGATTTTTGTCAAGAAAGTGTATTGTCTTAAGTATAGGGGATGGGTTGAAGAAAATACTTGTCATCGTGAGTGAAGGAGACTCGGAAGAAAATCAACAACACTCCTTCTTGAAGATAAGACTCCAGGTTCCAGGTTTGATTGATTAAATTAATAAGTTTCCAATTTGCACATATCAAGTTTGATAATTGTTACATTACTAGTTGTGACAACAATCCTTGAAAGGTTCTATTACTGCTATTTAAAATGAATACTTGGTAGCATGTGAGTACTATTGATATAAATTCTTATTGTACTCGGTCGCAAGATGAACTAACATCTCCTCTAGGAGATGCTTCTTGTTTTTCTTCGAGGCAGGTCACCTTGGTAATAATATAATGATTACCATGAGATTTCCTTTTTATTCTTGTTGACATAAATATGTTCTTATGAAAATGTTATTATACTTTTTGTTCTTGTTTCCTTGTTCCGAGCAGGTTACCATGGAGGAATCATTGATCACAACACTAGAAGAGTGTTATTCCTATTTCTTATTATTGTATTTTTATTTTGGTTCTTGTTCCAGGTAGGTCACAAGCAATAACTCTAAGAATGAGCTATTGTGATTATTATTCTCGTTCTTGTCTTTATTATTATAAGAGTATTATTCTTGTCTATTGTTTTTCCCTTTGTTTTCCTTGTTCTGTGTAGGTCACATGTGATAACTCTGAGGGTAGATATAGTGACAGTTGCAGGAGACAACATATTAGATGGTCTCTAGTTTGAGACATGGAGCATAATATCCAGATAAGAAGTTGTATACATGACTATATACACCCATGTTCCAAAGAAGAAGAAGACGAAGAAGGATACTTTTGTGAGATACATAGTATCTCATATGGAGATTGATTGTAAGGAGCAGAAGGCTCCAAATATGACCGAACAAATCCCTCTAGTGCAGTTGATCACTCTTCTGATCATCGAGAAGAGTTAGTAGAGCCAAAAGGGACTACCCAAAATAGTTGTAGTAACTAAGAAGAGACCAGTGTGGTCCCATGAAACTTTGCAGGATGCAACATTGATGACCCATATCATGAGGAGCATATGGCTTCAAATATTATACAGACTTAGAGGGATTCAAACTTCAGAGGGAGAATGGAAACTCAGAGACTTTCAGATTCATATGGAAGACAGAGACGTCTTCTGGTACTGACAGATAGATGCTATGGGTTGAGAAGGCTATATTGAAGCTTCAGAGGCTTCGAGGAGATATGAGATCTTATGGGAAGATTCTCTTGCTTTAGTAGATGTCGACCTAGATTAGTACTATTGGTATAAATGCTTATTGTACTTGGTTGCAAGATGAACTAACATATCATCTAGGAGATGCTTCTTGTTTTGCTTCCAAGCAGGTCACCTTGGTAATAATATAATGATTACCATGAGATTTCATTTTTGTTCTTGTTGACATAGATATGTTCTTATGAAAATGCTATTATACTTTTTGTTCTTGTTTTCTTGTTTAGGACAGGTTACCATGGAGGAATGATTGATCACAACACTAGAAGAGTGTTGTTCATATTTCTTATTATTGTATTTTTATTTTGGTTCTTGTTCCAAGCAGGTCGCAAGCAATAGCTCCGAGAAGGAGCTACTGTGATTATTGTTCTCCTTCTTGTCTTTATTATTATAAGAGTAGTATTATTGTCTATTGTTTTTCCATTTGTTGTCCTTGTTCTAGGCATGTCACAAGTGATAACTCTAAGGGAAGTTATAGTGACAGTTGCATGAGACAACATATTAGATGGTCTCTAGTTTGAGACATGGAGAAGACTATCAAAATAAGAAGTTGTATACACGACCATATACACCCATGTACCAAAGAAGAAGAAGCTAAATAAGGGTACTTTTGTGAGATACATAGTATCTCATATGAATATTGACTATAAGGAGCAAGAGGATCCAAAGATGACCGAACAAATCCCTCTAGTGCAGTTGATCACTCTTCACATCATCAGGAAGAGTTAGTAGAGCCAGAAGGGCCTACCCAAAATTGTTGCAGTAACCAAGAAGAGACCAGCATGGTCCCATGAAACTTTGTAGGATCCAACATTGATGAGCCATATCATGAGGAGTAGATGACTCCAAAGATTATATAGACTTAGAGGGAGTCAAGCTTTAGTGGGAGAATGGAGACTGAGAGACTTTTAGATTCATATGGAAGAGAGAGACGTCTTTTGAAACTGACAGACATATGTCATGGGTTGAGAAGGCTAGATCGAAGCTTCAGAGGCTTCGAGGAGATATAAGATCTTATGGGAAGATTCCCTTGCTTTAGTAGACTTTTCTACAGTGACCGAGGAGGAAGATAGTCAGAAGGAATGGGATATATTTATTTTCCTTGGTTCTGAGACAAGAAGGGAAGTCGATGGTGACTTCCAAGTTGATCTACAAGATCAAGCATGTTGCAGATAAATAGCTTGGAGATGTGAAAATCTTGTTTTGTGCCCAGAGGATTATCCCAGCAAGAGAGAGAAGACTATGACGAGACACTTGCTCTGGTATATTTCTACCGATGAACAGGTAGAAGATATGTTGACCAAGCCTCTTTTAGAGACAAGCTTGGAGTGGTCCAAATGTGTTTTCTCCAGTAGTGAGAATTTATGTATTCCCAAGTAGTGGGAAGTGATGTGATCCCCAGTAGTGGGAGCTACCCCAGCGTAGGTTGGTATGCTACTCCAACGCAGGATGGTATGTTACCCCAGTGTAGGTTGGTATGCTACTCTAACGCAGGCTAGTATGCTACCCCAGTGCAGGTTGGTATGTTACTCCAATGCAATTTGGTATGTTACCCCAGCGCAGGATGGTATGCAACTCCAACGCAGGTTTGTATGTTACCTCAACGCAGGTTGGTATGCTACTCCAACATAGGTTGTTATGTTACCCTAGCACAAGTTGGTACTCCAACGCAGGCCGGTACACTACTCCAGTGAAAGTGCATAACTTCTTATGATGTATGGATTCGTGAAATTCAACAAGACAATGGTCGAGGTGTGTAGAAGCGCAGAAGTAGTGATGTTGATCGTGCGAAGAGGAATACCTTCCTTGTTAAGAGGGAGTGTTGAATTTTCGAGTCAGACTCTGTGTGAACTAACGAATTACTAGTTATGTATGAACTAGATGTCGACCTGTAGTGTCGGAAATGATTCTCAGTTAGAGTGTCTATCAATAGCATTGGAGGTTACAATTTGGAGGCCCAACCAGTAGCATTGGAGGTGGTTGTCTGCTAGATGGCTAATGTGCGGCTATGATGGTGATACTTGATCTATTTGATCATATGATAGCTTGTGTGGCTATGGTGATGCTACTTGTAGACTGGTTTGCAAGACCATGTGAGTCTTTCCTGTGCCATGTGAGATGGATGGATGTGTTTGAGACCACTAGTTGAAGAACATCTTAGTTAGTACCTCCCTAGCTAAGAGGGGGCATTGATGTTTTGGTAGTTGCATTAGGTATTAACCTCCACATGTAACCTATGACTTAGAAGAGAATATTCTAGAAGCAAGTGAACCATTAAACATATGTGTGGAAACCCTAGAAGACAAGTTAGCCTAGTAGAATAATAATATTAGAATATTGTCTTCTAGAAATACAAGTGAGCTTCATAGGAAAAAGATAAACAAAAAATATAATTACTAGAATGTTAGGTTGACTCAGCCAAAAAAGTCACTGGATAGATTAATATAAATAGAGGACATTTTAGCTCATTTGTACACCCAATTAGTGCACAAGTTTTTTGGATAGTTGTAATTGCAACTGTAAGGGGGAATAAGGGCACGTTTTTTGGATATCTCTTGGTCTTGGTCTCTCTCTTGGTGATATTCTTGTTAATTATGGCACAAGTTTGAGAGAGACAGAGAGTAGTGCAGTTGCAGCTACTACAATTGTGTATGGTACTTGTTCTGTGGATATGGAGACTCTCTCTTTTGTGTGCTACCCTTGGAGAAGGAACGCTCTACTTGTCTTGAGTTGTTGCTACAGTTAGCAACTAGGGCTTATCTGTTGGTTCTAGAGTAGGCTTGTTGGAATTATTTAAAGTAAAGGTTAGTGAGATTGAGGGTGGCATATGTGAATGCCTATGGTTGGGTGAGAATGATGTGACATTGTTTATGGTTAAACAAGCATACCAAAATTTCACAGTATCAGAGCACTTTCCTTAGCAGGAATTGTGGGTTAATTTTTTTTTCCAAGGTAGAGACGTGTTCCAACATCCTTAAACTACAATGACCTTTTGTTCAACAAATAAATCCACGGTCGAGGAAGCATACATGCAGGAAATACAAGAGTTTTTTAAGCTCACATTGTTGGACACCCTTGTAACGCCTATCAGTAACCCTTCGAGTGGTAGTGCATCAGACAACACTTGTATACAAACTTGATCTTCCAAGTACCTCTGGTATATTAGGAGCCCCCCTAGGTATCTTGAAACCATCCATATATCAATCGATCGACCGCCTAATTGCTATAGTTCCACCGAGGACAAAATTCGGGAAGATACTATCTAGTACTTGGGTAATCGGGTAGTACGACTAAGGATACATTATAGCCTCCTTAGTTGATTCCCTAAGATATTTGGTTGAGTACTATTGTTCGATCCCACACATATATCAGAGAGATATAGCACAGGGAAAACCCTTGTTTGTACGAACCCTGAAAACCCTAACCCTTGGGATGAAAACATAACAAAAAAGTAACATACAATATCTATTTTCATGCAACCTTGCCTCATGCATTCTGGTTGTGAAATTACTACACATTTTTTCCTATTAAGTATTTGGGCATTTTGACACTACAATATTATTCAGATCGGGGTATAACTCTGCAAGAGTAAATAATAAAAAATTGGGGCCTACCCGCACCCTTATTTGAGACCTATCCCATTGGATTCCTATTTTCTTCTTAATCATCATGATTTCTATCATTTTTCAATCTTTTTTCCTTATGGTCCTGACCCCGCTTTCTAGCACCCTTATTTGGGACCTATCCCATTGGATTCCCCTTTTCACCCTGATTGTCATGATACCCTTCACCCATAACCCATTTTCTATGTGGACCCACCCGTCCCCTTCCTATGTACCCCTTTCACCATGGCTCACACCCACGACCAAGACCTTGAATCACACTTTAATGCTTTGTCATCTAATCTCTCCACGACCCAAAAGGAATTACGACAAATCAATGACAATATTTCCATCGTCAATTCATCCATGCATTCCACCATAGACCCCAAAATGGAAGACCTGAAACATGACATGACAAAGAACCTCTCTACTCACATGGAATGCCAGCTTGAATCCTTTGTTGTCCAACTCTTCGCCAAATTGAATATTCCTGGAGGCCTTCCCTCATTTGACCAACCTTTACACCTTGAAGCTGATACTTCCTCTAATTCCCAGAATTTTCAATCCAATCACTTTTAGCGTGACCTACGTCTTCCTAGAGTGGATGTGAGAAAATTTGATGGCTCAGATCCCATGGACCGGGTCACCCAAATGGAACACTACTTATGTTTGCATGACATTACCGATGAGTTGGCCAAACATTGTTATGGTGTTCTCCATTTGGATCATGAATGTTGGCAATGGTGGCAATGGCATAAAAATGCACGCCAAGGGTATGTGGCTTGGACATAGTTTGTTGTAGAGATTTATGATTGCTTTGACACCGACACCCATCATTTAGGTCATTTGACCAAGTTGAAACAATATGGCCAAGTGGAAGAGTTTATAGGCGCCTTTGAGCAATTGGCTTTCATAATGGATGGTATGACATATGCTTTTTTCAGGGAATGCTTTATTGGTGGCCTCAAGGATGAAATACGTTCCCATGTCCTCATGGCTTACCCCCGGACTTGGTTGGAAGCTACTAAATGGGCCAAGGAAGCACAACTAGTAGTCTCATCCCAAACCAGAAAAAATGTTGGGCCCACGATATGGTTTACTTAATGATGATAATTAGATCCTTTTTGGCCAAATGTGTATATGCATTTTCCTATTTTGAAGAGTTTTGAAGATTTTTTGGGTTAAATTGTCGTGGTTAATACCAAGTATGTATGATTCATGTTTTACGATGTTTTTGAGTATAATTCGACATGTTTTAATTATTTCAGGAAACTAATTCATGTTTTGTGTGTCACAGGGAAAAATCGTAGGTCGTTCTTGCATTGGACACTCTGTCTGATACTCCATACGACACTCCGTCCGATACTCCATCCAACACTCTGTTCGACACTCCGTCCTGTACTAAAACCATGGGCGATTTGGTGGTTATCATATCGGCAACCAACGATGGGTGAATCATAGACATGGGTTTTCTTTTTGCTCGTGTCCTCTAGCTACTAAGATTCTAACAACTCAGGTTGGGTTGTTATGTTGGGCGTTTATTGGATCGCTTTGTTTCTAGAAGTCACCAACGGTTAAGATGCATTAATTGTAATTCACTGTTTTTAGAGGAGGTCGACCCTTCCAGTGGTCGACCTCTCAACTTGTAAATATATAAATACCACCTCAGTGGTCAAACAAAAGAGCATTAGAGAGCAAAATGATAGTTCAACTATGTTTTGTCATTTTCAGACATATTTTGCTAAAACTGTGTAAAATTGCATTTTTCATTTTAATGTTGAAATTGTGTTGCTTGAGCTCATGATTTATCGTTGAGGAGTAGCCACGATCTGTTGGGGGGCCCACCAGTAGTCTGGGTGAATATTTAGTTAGTTTGCTTGTGAATTTGTGTAGTGTAATTGTCATTTTGTTTATTTCTTGTACATGAGTTTTTATTGTGTTTATTTACTATATAAATTGTTGTTCATAATTTAATTGCTTTAGTTTAGTTTTGCAAGTTATTATGGAGGCTAGTGTTAATATGCAATGATCTTTTAGTTATAGGAAATGAACTTGCAAGTTCTCAGCCACTAACCTTGTGTGTAATTAAATGATAGCTAGATTTTTCACATGCTGGAATAGAGTTTAAAAACAGAGTTAAAACATAATAGTTAGTTTATGGTTTCTTTGGCAAGCTTCGGTGGATGGATAGTTGTTAGTTTTAGTTTCTATTTTCAGTTTTCTTATCTAATTGTTATTTAAATTTGCTTATCTAGTTGTTATGTAGTTTGCTTATTTAATTTCTTGTCATATGTTGAAATATGAATAGAATTTAATTTATGTTTTATGAGTATTTTCCATTTGCAATCTATTTTGTTAAAATAGGACTAGTTTAGTTTACTTCATGCATTTTCCGTTTCTAGATCTAGGTTGCAATTTTAATTCAAAGTTGACTATTGAGTTTAGTTTTCAGTTATGAATCTAAGTAGTATGAATTTGCTTAATTAGTATAGAATGCAATTGTATTTCATAGAATAGTGTTTTTATACTGTTGATGATTAATGCATGATTGAATAATCACATGGATATGCAGGATAGTTGATGTTGCTTCTATAATGGCTAAGTTCTCATTGGATTGTCTAATTCACACTTTTCACTTTGCTATCGAAGTCAATATTGAGTTTATCCCTCTTGAGTTATCGTTAATTGTTAAGTGTCATCGTGATATCATAAGACACCAGAGACATAACCATCAACACTATATTTAAGTTTTCTTGCTTTTATAGATTAGAGGATAGTTTCCTTGCGTTTGTAGATTAGAGAATAATTTTCTTGCTTTGGTAGATTAAATAATAGTTTCTTATTGTAGATTAAAGAGTAGTTGTTAATTACTTTTATTGTCACGATGCTTTGAATTTAGTAAATTAAAATTTCCTTTCGTGAATTAGAAGTCACTGTGAAGTTTAATTTAAGAATAGAGTTCACTTGCTTATTAGTTTGATTAGTTGTTTGTTGAGTCATTTTGATTAGTTTACTTGCTGTAGAAGTTATCATAGGTTAGTTAGTTGTTTGCTTGTTTATTTACTTGCTTTGATAGGGTAGTTGCTTGTCTATTTACTTGCTTTAATAGGATAGTTGCTTATTGAATTTGAGTAGTTTAATTAAAGTTGTTTGTTGTTGTTATTGCTTATTAGGTAGATAGTTTGCTTTTTCTTATTGTCATGATTAAGTTAGTTTTCTTTAAATAGGGTTTTCATTTGCTTTCTTAGGACTATCCATCGATCCTTTGTTCAAAAGTTACTTAGGGTAAATAGTTTAAGTTTCTTAATAGGGTTTGACCATTAGTAGTCTTTGCTTGAATATATTAGCCCTTAGATAGCCCATCTCCTTAGTTAGACTATATTACCTCTAGCCTTTCTGCCTTGGCACATATAGTGATACAACTCTAAGTTTACTTACCCCGGGTTGACAATTTAATTGAAGGTTTTTAAGTGTTTTTTAGTGCATATAGAACACCCATCATTTTTGGCGTCGTTGTCGGGGAGTTGTCTCAAGGTAGGAAATAGTTAGGAAATAGATCATTTCTAAACCTTAGCATTAGTTTGGTGGCGGGGGAACTTTAAGACAAGAGGTAAGAACTTGCGCATCTGCTATAGCAGGTTCCCCCAAACCCAATGGTAGTTTTTGTTTTTGTTTTCTTTCATGAACATACCTAGAGACCCAAAAGGTAGATACATTAAATCTAAATCAGACCTTTCAACCAAGGTTCCTTCTGATCTTTTTTGGGGAAGGAACGTTCCACTTATAAACTCCGCAGATCGATACCGAAAAAGAAGAATTAGCTCAACCCAAAGAGCTAAAGTAGTCTCTGAAGAGACTAAGTCAGGGAGCACTATAAAACAAAAAGTTGAAGCATCAGTAATAGTATAACAAGAGGCAAGACCACTCGAGCCTTCTGCAGAACCAAACAATACAACCTTTGTTTTTTCACTACCATCAGGAGATCCTAACTTTGAAGACATCATCGACCCTGAATAGGTGAATACCTTGTTTGGTAGTTCAACCAACATAATTGTCTCTCAAGTTGACACATAAACTTTGGCACCAATAATCTCAACCAACTCGAGTAGAGTCCCAGACAACCAAGCAATAGGAAGAACTTCCCATTAGAGGGATATCTTGTTCTCTTCAAGAATAAAACCACTTAAGTACTCTCTTTTTGGAAACAAAATCAATATGGATGATCGGGAGGATCATAACAATGTAAGACACGGGGAGGAAGAAGAAGCTAGAAACCAAACCGAAACTACCTTCAGGTTTCCAATTTTGGACACCACCCCAAATGTCAATATGAAAAATATTCCCCTCTCAGCACTGCCCACCTTTTACGGTAAAAGCAGAGAAGATCTGGATACCTTCCTATTTGAATTCAACATCTTGTGTAAGAGCTACAACTACTTACAAGATGCTCAGAAACTAAAACTCTTTCCTATCACCCTCAAGGACTTTGAACTAAGATGGTTCATGGGGTTAGGAGAATCCAGTATTAGGTCTTGGGAAACCATGAAAGATATATTTCTTAAGAAATACCACGACTACTGCAAGACCAAAGAATCTCATAATGATATTTTCAAAATCGAACAATTAGAAGACGGGAATCTTGAGGATTATATGGAATGGTTTGCATACATCTCACAGAAGTCAAAATACCATGACCTCCCAGAGGATGCAGTTAGGGCTCTTTTCCTTAAGGGAATTTTAGAAGAATACCTAGAGATGCTTAACCTAATGGCATCAAGTGACATCTCGCATAAACCATTTGCCAAAATATGTGAAATGTGTAAGAATTACTCGAGGAGTAGAGCTAAAACAGGAAAGAATGTTTGGGATCCTTACAGTAGAAACTTAAAACCAATTAGTTCAGGTGGTATTACAAGAGCAGAGATAGGGAACCTTTTATGGAAGTTCAAGACATATATCTTAAGCACAATAGGTTCCCAGTTGGACACCCTAACAATTAAAAAGAAATAGGAGGAGGAAAATGCAACAATGAGCATATATTACCCAAGATGCAGGAGGAAGCATTCCTCAAGAGAATGCCCATTAGATAACATTTCAGTTTGTGGCTTCTGCACATAAGACCATTCAACTGAGAAATGTCCATCATTTCCTGGTTTGTTAGCCATCTATATGAGTGGGGATCCTGTGGAATCCTCTTATGCATCTAGGAGGCCATGGCAACCTAGGAACCAACCTACATACACAAATCCACAATCTCAAGTTCCACCATATTATCAACAACAATAACGGAACTCACCAAGTTGGAAAAACTGGTCTACACAGTACCAACATCCTTGGATCCAAGGATGGAGAGGAGGGAATAACCAAGGGAACCATCAAGCTCCACCTGTCCCTATGTCCAACCATCCTTATCCTCAGTTTCCACCGAACATCCCGCAATTTCTGCCAGGTTTTGTTCCACCACCCTTACCTCCTATTCCAGAACAACAACTGCAACAATATTAGAATGCAAGCTCCCCGAGACCAACATTATTACCGACAAACTAGTGCCCAACTTGAATAACAAGCCAACTCAACCTATTCATAATGTTGGGTTGCAAGTTCCCCCTTGTTCTTGAATATTTTCTGAATTTTCTACTGTACATATGTAAATAGTTTTGAATTTTTTTGATAATAAATTCTAGAGATTTCTGTAGGTATTTATTTCACTGGGAGTAGATAGTTTCAAGGAAATATAGAAGAAGGATTTTTCTTCAAAATATTACTATATTTGAACCTTGTTGTATGCTAAGCATCAAATGAATATTGACTTCTTGTAATTAGCCATATTTTTGCAAAAAAAATTCATCTTCTCTTTTTTAAGGCATTTAAAAAAAGAAGTTGCTCTTGAAAATCTCCACCACTATATAAGGAAGTGATACCGTAACCATCATGCTTAGAGGTCTCTTGTACAGTTTTCCCAAGAAACCTGAGTAAGTGAGTAAAGTATCTTTATTAAAGAGTAACAAGGAGGTCTAATTAGTGGTTAGCCATGGAAACATCACAATAACTTACAAAAGAAGAAATTGAGTTGAGCCTAGAGATAGCTTTTGGTTCTTTCCCAATGGTACCATCCACTACACACTAAAAATCTTGATTATATCATATCTTTAGATAGACCACGTCCGCTTGAGTACCCCTTACATCAAGACAATCACTAAGGAATATAACAAAAAGTCATCCTCTAACATAAATACAATCCCAATTAAAAAAAAAAAAAAAATGAATGAAAAATTTGTTTTCGGTGCTGTCCTCACATCTTCTTGCACAAATCAATATTATACTAAAATATTAAAATATGGAGGGCCAGTCTTTAAGGGTGTAAGAGGCTAACCCGCCGGGATATTGAACATGTTTGCTCGCAGCGGGTATCGACTTGTGGTATGACTAGGTAAACCCGTCGGAGTACTGAACAAGCTTGCTGGCAGCGGGGCATTCTACCTAGCGAGGATGGTAATCTGACAAAAAAATAAATAATAAATTTAAACTTGTCCTGATGTACAACATTACTTGTAGACAAAGCTGACATGAAGTATGTATGTTTAAGTTAAGGTTAATGAACTCCATAAACTTGTCATTGGGAACTAACTTTGAGACTATCTTGAAACTCTCTCGCCTACCTCTTATTATCTATATATAGGATCTCTTATCCTATAGGTGGGGACATCTTCTAACCGTCTCATCAGACCAATCTGTGAAATTTATCTCTACACTTAACAAGCTGTCAATCTTTGGCTATTGGGAGAACTGACTAGTTTCCTATATTTTTTTATTGTGAGGTGTCACAATACTTAGGTGTGGGGGAGGGGTCCATGAGTTGACAAATGATCATTGCTTAGAGAAGTAAATCTTTGTAAAAATTTATGTATTGTTTTCATGATATAGGTTATTACATAATCAATCATTTTATTTTTGAAATGCTAATCCCTTATGTGCTATAAATTTTTGTACATATCCTTAACAGACCACTTTATTGGTTTATTTTTGTTATAGGTTGTTTATTGTAGGATTGAAATTACATGTCTTATGCGAGTGGATTGAGTAAGCATGGTGGAAAAATCAATAATAATAGAACACTCTGCCTCTGCTCCTAATCACTGTGACTGTCAAAACCATTCCAAGATTGCAGGCTATCCATTACAGGAGGTAAAAATGCATTTAGCACAGAGGTGCCATATGGAGTGTCATATGAGGTGCCATATGAGGTGTCGTATGAAGTGTCGTATGAGGTGCCGAACGAAGTGCCATATGAAAATATACACCATTAACTATCCACAATTTCAGGTAACCATGAATCAATGGCATTTAATTGAAGTAATTCATGGCAATCAAGATTGAAGATGCAAACCTTAGACATTTTTATGATCAAATGTCCAAGTCAAAAGACTTGGACATTGATCGAACTTCTTATCATTATGATTTCCCCCAAAAACATGCCTTCAAATTCGAAATCGCTCACACATGGCAACTCGTGCGTGCATGTGTGCAACCATTTCCACCCTAGGTGCACTCCAAAATGGAATTGGGTTATCCCATTATTCCTCACACTCACCTCTTCTCATTCCAATTCACCTCTGCTCATTTGTAGTCGTCCTTGTTTTTAAACACACTCAACCTCTATTTATTTCGTTCATCTGTTCAATTGTGCTCAGCCTCTGCACAATCGTGCCCTTCCTTGGCCTAATTGCACCCTTTCTATGTGAATTTTGTCCTCTGTCCATTCTTTCCACACCGTCACGATGCCCAAAAGGTAAGATCCCTTTTCCTACGTAGACCCCTTCGCCATCCCTGAGTTTGCACAGTGCATGGAAGTATTTTTCCGCGCAGGATGGGGGCCATTTTTGTCCCACTTGCAAGGCCACGATGATGGTATCTCAATGCAATTTTCCCTCGGTTTTGATGCGAAGACAACGTGCGTGGGGTCTCTCACCTTTTGGGTCTCAGAGGAATCCATAGCACAACCATGAAGCTTCCAAGAGTGTGGTATAGATGGTTTAAAAACCATCAGTTGCTACGATCAAGCTATAACAGGGTTTTTAAACCAGAATTCCAGAACATCTATGGAGCTAAAGGATACTCTAAGGAGTGGATAAAAGAGGAGCTAATCAACCCTCTCATAGCCATCACCAGGTTGATTACATGTGAAGGTAGATATCCCACCTTTAAAGCTTGTCACTTTTGATTGTTAGCTCACTTTTAGTTCAATATACCATTGAATTTTACCTTCTACTTTTTAAAGAGATTGGATAATATGTCCTCTCAAGTGAGGAAGAATGTAACCACCCCCACAACAACCTCTTTCACCATGGCATTATCAAACTCCTTGTTTTAGTCGAATTGGAAAAAATAGGGGCAAACATGGGATGAGTTTATTTACCAATTTGCAAACCCTCACTTGACAATCAAGACTAGCAAAAAGACATTAGATTTAAGGACTATTTCTCCATCCAAACCCCACTCTCTGAAAACTCCAAACCCTCTTGCACAAGCCATTTCTTTACCAGAACAAAAATCCAAAAAGCTTGTTGATATCCCTGCAGCCTCATTGGGCAAAAAGACCAAAAAGCCTATTGCTAATCTTTAGATGCCTTCAATATCTCTTGATCCTACACCCAAAAGGCTACAAGAAGTAATTCAATAAGACTTTCCTACAATTCCCACAAATAGGAGAGGAGCTAATCGATGTCATAGAGGAGTTCTTCAAAAGAGTACCTGCAATCTAAGAGGGAAACCTTATGCAAAACCCCTGACTAATTTAGACCCTATCCAAGTGTCCTCCGATCTTGAGAGCTTTCACAAAAGACTTAGGGAAGTATCTGCAGATGAATTGAAGCCTCAAAGGAAGACAAAATCTGAACCTACTTCTCCTCATCAACCCCCTATTACTCATACCTCACAGATGCCTACCCCAGATCCTAAGGCTGATCAACACTCTACATATTTCAAGGGATCTAAACCTTCCTCCAAGATATTTGATCCTGCTCCTGTTGGCATGTTTACAGGGAGAGTGTGCTTGTCATTGATGGTAAGAACAAAAACATGTTTTACAAGAAGAGTGTGCTTTTCATTGATGGCAAGAACAACAACGACGATGGCAAATAGGAAAGCAGTGATGCGAGTTCAAAGATTCAGACTTCGGAGAAAATGCAAGGAGTGCACAGATCCCCAATTCGACTAAGTGTCGAAGTGATTATTTAAGAAGTCAAGAGAGCAAAAGGCGAGAAAGCTCATGATGAAGAACGAAAATGGACATTGGATCACCAATCCTGAATACTCGACAACCGTTGGATCATTCTAAGTGGAAGGACAGGATAAGCTAGAAGAGCAGCGTCTACTGACCAGAGGAAGCGCATAGGAGAAGTATAGATCTAATCCATTGGATCTAAGTGTCGAGGATCAATAGTCGTTGGATCCAGAGATAAATGCACGAAGGTTAAGCCTTTGGATGAGCGTAGGAGAGCAAACTTGTCAAAGTCCTGAAGTCCTGAAGTAAGGAGGGACTGTCCATCGCCAAGACTGACAGGTGGCACACGATCCACATCTCCGAAGAAAATCACTTCGAGAGTTTTAGTTTGAGATTTGAAATCCCTGAAGTCCGAAGGGTCGGAGAGACGGAGTAAATTTCAGCCATCAGATCCAGAGGGATACACGACGACAGATCATGAGCTCCAGAGAAATCACTTCAAGAAGTTTAAGTTTGAGATTTGAAATCCCCGAAGCCTGGAGATCCGGAGAGTCGAAGTAAATCTCGATCGTATGATCATCCGAAATAGATCTCAGTCGTCAGATCATCCAAAGTAAATCTCAAGCATTGGATCGTTCGAAGTGGATCTAGGCCATTTGATCCAGAAGAGACGTGGCATAAATCTGTGGACTCCTGGTAAAGACCCAAAGTAAGCCTCAATCGTCAGCAAGGACAAGTTGTTGAAATAATGTAACTGCGAAGAGCATTCTTATTATTATTTTATTATTGGATTAAATCCCCATTGCAGATTAATCATGTCATTATTATTATTATTGTTATTGG
>SNQJ01S0014414.1:134255-149608 GCA_010110895.2 Picea sitchensis | reverse complement strand
AGTTGTTCTCCATACACAGTTGGACATTGTACTCACACTTGTGCATTTTTATTCCCTTCTTATACCAAATGTCAGAGATTTTTATACATTTGAGGAGACAATTATAGGTTGTTGGAGTAGTTGCAAGTGATTAGGTTGACCACTATGTGATGTGGCATTGACCACCTTGATTTTCTTGAGGAATGCCCACACTGAGGCAGCCACGTGTGGCACTTACCATTGGATTGTCTCTTAGATATCCCACACATGCAAGGGTTACATCACATCTTGGGAGTTGTTTGTTTCATGTTTGGACTATTCCCTAGCTTTTGGGAGTTGGTTAGAGGATCATTTAGGTCCATGGACCATCTTTGACTCACCTTTCACTCCTTGATGATGCGTTGGCACATTTTTTGAGGGTTGCATCTCTCCTATGACTCTCTAGTCCACATGTGTGGCCTTTTTTTGATCTCTTGTATTGAAGGGTTTTGAGGGATATTTTATCTCATATATTGTATTTTCCTCAGGGTTTTCATTGGGACAATGGTTTTGAGCTCATGGTATTAAGCTAGCATATTTTATTTAGGAAGCTCCTTGATTATAAAAGGAGGATACCTCTCTCATATTCTTGTGCATCTATATTTCTTCTAAGTGAATGTTTAGCTATTTTTCAAGGGTTTAGATAAAAAAAAATCAAGTTTATTGGAGGACAAAGCTATTACAAGGCCAAATAATGGCATCATGCTCCACTTATAAGGGTAACTCAAGGTATAGTCTTCTTGCCTTGCCCCTTTGACCATTGAGGAATTGTTCCATTGCCTTAAAGTAGGACATCCCATGTCTCTTCCCTTTTTCCTTGGCCAACCTTTGAGATCATATTTTTAGTACTTGGAGAGGATTCTTAAAGGACAAATCCCCCATCAAAATCTTGAAAATATTGAAGAACCTTCTAGCCTAAGTCAATGTATGAGAGGCAATCCTTCGAGTGACATCAACATTGTAGAGACCCCATAGCCCTCTCTAGGCACTAGTCTATCATTTGTCTTCAACCACCAAAAAAAAACAAAATCATATTTTCCTTTCTTTGTTTCTTTTATATTTTTGTTTTGCAATCTAGGATTCACCTTGTCCTATTTTTGGTCTAGATTGTTTGGGATTCAATGATATATCTGATGTTTAGATTTTATTTATGCTAGCTTGCTCTTCAAAAGGTGTTATTTGGTACTAGCATATCAAGGGTTTTGAATATAAGTTTCATTGCCACATCTTTTTTATCTAACCCTTGCATATTGAGGTATCCTTGAAGAGAAACAAAAATTATTATTCTTGTGGATGTCCTAGATATTGTTGCTTGGAACATGTGGTATTACCCTAATTAGATCGTTTATTCTGGCAATTTTGAAGTATGGTCAATTATTATCACACACACATATAACAAACAATGATATCATAAGTACAAACAATTTGGTTTATTGATGTCCCATCTCTGGTTAACTTGTTGAATATATGTGTGAATAAGGGTTACAATTTATCATTAGTCCAACATTAAAGGTGTTATTACTCTAAACCATGTCCAATGACATATTGATGTAAATAAATGAGTAATGGCCTCTCTAGAATGGGAATCTTTGTCTCCTTTCTGATCATTGTCCAATGACCTCCCGCGTAAGGAAAAATGTCACTTCCATTTTGATCACTGTGTAAAGGTGTTTAAACTGTCCTAAAAGTACATAATTATTATCTCACTGAATGTTATTGTTACAAGACTCATTTTTGCAAAGTTTGATAAGTATTGTGCTATAAACTATGCCGAGTGACGAATCAATGCCTTGGTAAGTCCAACAACCTTGTAAAATGACCTAATGCTATCACTTTGAGTCATTGTTTGAGGGTCTCTTCTTGCTTTTCAAACTGTAGAGTTTAAGAGTACATGTGATGATGATTATATAATTGTTCTTTGGCCAATGTTTGTGTTGTGTTTCTCCATTTTCTCTCTAAGATCAGATTGATGCATGAAATGTTACAACAATTTCATTAAGAGATAAATGTTACATTACTTTTAGGAGTCGCAGAGTCGAGGTTAATGCTCTCGGTTAATACATCACTCCTTTAAACAATTCATGCTCTCGATTGTGTCAGCATTTATGATGTTCTCACAAATCTAATATCTAGTTCAAACATGATATCCTAGTCTCTAGTGAAAGAACCCTGACTATTGTCATTTATGTGGATGAGTAACTAGCAATATTTCATTATATTGAAGGCATTTTTAGGCAATCCTTTCTTTGCAATACCTGGCATAAAAATCATAAATAGATGCATTGTGGGAATGATATAACTATGCAATTTAGTAATCAAGACTTTATTGTTCGAATGGTAGGACACATCTTTGTTAGTACACTTTCAATTGCTTACCTAATTCACAATAGTATACTACAGTATAGTGCCTTATCGCAACAATATACTAAAACAACACTTATTAGATATTCTTATATGGTTCAAAGTGCTTCTTATTGTTTCTCATTTTGAGAATACTCATTAGATAAATGTGATATCGATTGCCCTTATGATTTCAATACAACAATTCATATTTCCTTTGATTACAAGATCATTTGTTCAATAGTAACTCTTTGTGCAAATCTACTCTTGGTTTGATAAGAACATGACCCATTTCCTTTGTGCAATTTCACTGAATGGAATGGTTTTATCCAGAAGGTATCTATTGCTCAGCAGTGGACACAAGGCTAATGTCCTGAAAGTGAAACAACAATTTAATAAAGTTTAGCTCATTGTATAAATTATCCAATACATAAATCTGACCAAAAAAAATATTAACGATGCTACATATATTTGAAGATGTCATTGACACAGATTTTTAGTGTAACAGACTCATATTTCTTAGTTGTCAAATAACAGAAAAGAGAACTACACGTTATTCAAAAAAACTTTTCAAGGTAAGCCCAAAAAAAATATTAAGGATGCTACATATATTTGAAGATGTCATTGACACAGATTTTTAATGTAACAGACTCATATTTCTTAGTTGTCAAATAACAGAAAAGAGAACTACACGTTATTCAAAAAAACTTTTCAAGGTAAGCCCACTCTTGATCACTAGAGTGAAAAGTGTAATCATATTTCCTTTCCCACTCTTGATCACTAGAGTGAAAAGTGTAATCATATTTCCTTTTACAAAGATACCAGAGAAGCTTCATTGAAAACTAAATCAAAAAGACCAATACAAAACAAGAATCATCTACTGCGAGAAGTCTGAAATATATAGAGAAACTCAGTGTAGAGGCAACACACTACATGCTTAAATAGCAGATATCAATTCAAAAAGGTCAAGTGTAAATTTAAGAACCCCTAAAACAAGTGCATTCACTATGTATATCATGGTTATGTTGCACTTTAATTGGTAAATAAGCATGAAAAAAAATTTAACTTTAAATGCATACTCACCATTTAGAAAATCTTACACCTTGCCTATAGTACTTGGCAAATCGTGAGGCTAATCCCTCGAGGACCTGCCATGAAGATTCATTGTTTGAACCTGTCAAATGGAGAAAACCCATCATATGAATGAAACATATAAAAAAGAACAATTAAACTATTGACGAAAGACATCCAAGCTAAAAAAACTATTAAAATAATCCTTGAGCAAAACATAATGAAAAAAAAAAAATCAAAGACATACACTAGTCAAGAAAAAGCACAACACAAGCACAATGAAACAAGACTCAAGTCAGTACCATGTCAATTATAATGCCAGGCACAAATTTCTACTCACACAAACAATCAACAAATTTATTCCAATCAATTGACTTGTAGAGGGTCTCTTCAAAAAGGATGGAACCATAAATATATTCCCCAAGTCCTGGTGTGGTCAACAACCATTCTCTGAATCACTGGTTGATTTTAGTGTTTCCAAGTCCAATGGAAGCAATCCTTCTCCCATAAGTTCCATTGGACTCAAGAATACCACAACCAGGAGATGCAATAGTTTTATGTAAAAGCATGTTGCAAAATCAGAAAACATAAGATTTAATGTGTTCACATTCTAGATATTTTTTCAATCACTACAATTTTGTTCGGAGGCTAGTTTGTGTTTCTTCAAAGGTTTGATTCTTCAAATTCCCACCAAAATCATACCACAATGGAAGTCAAAAAATACAGAGAGAGAGAGAGAGCCAGTCATCCCTGGATTGAAACCCAACTTGCTGGTCTTTTCAATGGATTATTATCAAATGAAGAAGTCAGAAAATCTTGCCCTAAAAAGGCTTCTCCACCATCTACTCCCTCTATTTTCTTGCAATTCAACTCATCAACCCTCCTGACAAATTTGTGTTTATGTCTTTGCATGGGATCTGATTCTATGCCCCTATCTTGTTGTCTCTATCATGGTCTTTGCAGTCTTTATCTTCCTCCCTCTCATTTTCCTTCTTGATTCTCTTCTTGTGCTCTTTCTAACCAAAGAATCTTTCAATGCTATCTTTCAGCACTACGATCACAATCATCCTATAAGAAACAACTTTCTCCCTCTGTTGAAAACCACAAAAAAGCATTGTTGGGTGAGGGCAAGCCATATGCATCCAAGGAGAGAAAAGAAGGATAAATTATAAGCAAGAGAAAAAAACAAAGCAAAAGACCAAAACCACCTTTTCCACATGAGACTGCCTTGAAGCCAAACCAAAAATTTTCTCATTCGGACAAATTGCAAGCACAGGGGTGTAGCTCTTGCAAGTGTGGTAGTGTGAGACATGGGAAGAACCGGAGGAATCTAGTAGAATATAAGTAAAAGTAAATACAACAAGAATCTAAAATTAATTGTTCGATTTTCAGTTAGCTTTAATAAAAACAAGAAAAATTACCAATGGACAACATGTCGCCACTAGGACTTGTCTCAAAACCTATCACACATGATATGAGTCCTCAATGAAATAGACTAAACCATATGATCTCCAGCAAGGTACCCACAACCATAATGTTTCCAATCCCACCTTCTACCCTAACAATCTCCTCCACAACACCCTCGCCCTTCGCGCTTGTCCCTTCTCCCACATTCATGAATCCCCTACCCTCCTCTCCCTCACACTCACCCACACCCACCTACCCTCTTCTCTACTACCCATAGCCCTGCCCTCTCCTTTGTCTTGGTCTATTAACCCTTACCCCTTCATTCCTCCCTTGCATAGAAGCTCAAGGATGAACCCATCCTCCATGCAAAGTTCAAACCTCATGCAACAAATAGATGTAGAGGACCAGTTGATGGGATTGACTATTTCATGCTCATTTTATTTTCGATGTTCATTATTCATTGTTAATTTTCAATTTTAACTTTTTTGAGCCTTGACTCTAGATATTGATGATTGTAACCTGAATATTTCGATTTACTATTTCAAACATCAGTATCTACTATTTTTCTTAGTACTATTTAGATTTTAGAAAGACGAATTTGAATCATTATATACAATATTTTATTTATGAATCAATTTCGTTTCTGAATCTGAATCTAAATTGTGTTTATATCATTTACAAATTTGAATTTAATATTTACAATGCACAATGATGAATGTGCATGGGATAAATTGTTATTCTTGGTATTTTATCATTTTTATTTTTACTTTTATAATTTTAGAGGCGAGGCCCCCTATGGTAGGGACCCTAATATCCCACCTCCCCCATAAATCTCCCTATAATTTGGGAGGTCTCTCCACACGTCCCCCATGTGCATTTTCATACTCCCATGCTCCTACATCCCAGAAACTTGGTAGAACATTGCTTCAAGCCCTTGCATTGGTGGTATCGTGGGGATATAGTTAGCTTGAAATTCTAGAATTTCTGAGGAAATACGCTGCCACTGTTTCAATGTGCTTCTCATATTCAAACAAATTTCAGTTGTATAAAGGTGCCCATTAAGAGTGCAAAACAAAGGAGACAGTCTTACAATTATGTTGAATTGCTAGCTTTGAAACTTTTTATGAAAACATTCAACATCTAACTTTTTCATATGATTATTTGTACTAGATCAATAAATGCAATTATTGTAGGAATCACATCCACTTGTAATGCCTCACTTGCTACATCTTACCTTGACTTTGCAACTAATGTAGAGGTTGATGGCCAGTGTGTTTGATAGTCTCTTTCCCCAAGAGATAGTGAGTATGAAATCCTTCCTAGGCATAGTGAGCCAGTGTGTTTAATAGTCTCTTTCCCCAAGAGATAGTGAGTATGAAATCCTTCCTAGGCATAGTGAGTATGAAATCCTTCCTAGGCTATCAAACCACGTTTCTAAATTGCTCATTTCAGATTTCGTCAAATATTTATGGGGATTCATCAAATGTTATTAAATGCACACAAGGCAGGTTCAGGGTAGGGAACAAGATGTTCATGCCGATTTTAGAGCAGGTGAAGCTAGCGGAGACACGAAGATCTCCTACCACCACATGTACATAGAACTCAACATAAAGGCCAATTATTTGGCCAATGAAGGAATGCAATTGGTATATAATGTAGGATGGTTACAGAAGTTCAAGGATGGCATAGAACTACCGAATAGAAAATCCCACCTCTCTGCCAGTTTGTTTGGTTGTTTACATATTTCCAAAACCTCCTCATTCATTGCACATTTTGCCTTTATCAAAACCTCTTTTTGATGGATCTGATCCCCTCATCGAGAATATCAAAATTATATTCTTCTTTATGAAAAATGCACCAATTCAAAAAGAAGTTGATCCACCTGCATATTCAAAAAGAATTTGATCCACCTGCATAAGCAGTAGCTATAGCAAAGGCACCAGTTGTTTACCTTGAAGTTGAATCATGAGTCTTGTTCCCCTGCACTTGCCCCATATACATATAGGGTCCCAGGGGCGGGGCACAGAATATATAGAGGGTTGGGGAAAGTCATAAGGATCTGAATGGCCATTATGAGGATATAAATCTATTAAATAAAAAAGCATCACAAGTATGTTCATAGAATGAAAGCTATTTGTCTTGCACCATAAGAGAGTATATTTGAAACCATCAAGGGCAACCAGTAATAATTATGGTTGTAGGATTCAAATACTTATCATGTTTTGTTGTTCAAGGATTTGTAGGATTCAAATACTTATTATGTTTTGTTGTTCAAGGATGCTATAGGACTGCCTGAGATCCAAATGGTCAGTATGGGGATATGAATGACTAATAAACCGAGAAATTATCAAAAGTTTGTTTATCTGGCAAATCTAGTGATACTAATGGTTGTAGGATTCAAATACTTATTATGTTTTGTTGTTCAAGGATGCTACAGGACTGCCTGAGATCCAAATGGTCATTATGGGGATACAAATGACTAATAAACCGAAAAATTATCAAAAGTTTGTTTATCTGGCAAAGCTAGTGATACTCATGGTTGTAGGATTCAAATATTTATTATGGATTGCTGAAAATATTTCAGTTAATTATAGACAAGTGATTAACATTTGTCAAGCAGGCTGAATGTAAGATTAGGTAATCTGGCTGGAAATATTGTTGATAAATACACATAAGTGGATTTTAATAACAATCATTTGAAAATATCAAGTGGAAGCCGGGGATAATTATGCTTGTGGGATTCAACTACAGAATATGCTTTGATCAAAATCTTTCCGATAAGTAAGGACAAATGAATAAAAATCGTCTGTAAAGAACACCAAATGTAAGACTTAATCCTTTGATAAGGCAGATAGGAACAAATTAGGTAATCCATCTGGAAATGGAAATATCGCTAATAACTATAAACAAGTAAATGAAATCTGTCTTTAAGAATGTGAGACTTAGTCCCATGATAAGATTGATAGGAACAGATGGTTGCTAATACCTATGGGTTAATAGATAGATCTTTATGAAACACTGCAATATGCATTTATAGAAGGTGTTGTAGCATAGAGTGGGAGCAGAGAGTTTAGAAAACAGAAATAATTTTGGAGATTTTTGTAGTTTTTGGGTGGTGGATGAAAGAGAAAATCAATGCCTTACTTTGTTTGGGCTATGGGGTCGTGCATGCAACATCAAGGGGCAATTTTTTTTAAAGATATATTGGCAGCAATTTTTCTTAAAGATATATTGGCAAATCAGACTGTAACAACAAGATCCAAAAGGCCCTAGATTTAGCAAGCCAAATATAACAAAATTCAGAAGGAAGGGGTCTTCAAGAATCATACCACCTTCAAATCGACTTGAAAGCGTTATTTGCCTAACGAGATAAAACTATACCCTCGTTGTCAAGAAATATACTTTGAGTATCCAAGTCTGCAATAAAAACTCAGATCTTTCAATCACACCTTCAAATGGAGAGAGAGCAAAGCAAACTCTTATATAAGTTTCAACTCTATCTCCTCAACAATAAAGAATTATTTGTTTTCCTAAGTCCATTAGTCCCCAAGCAATATCAATAAAATATCACAATTCAAACCTCCTCAGCAACACCACACTAAAGATAGTGATACGTTGTTGAGATCCCCTTTCTTCTCCAAGAAAAATCAATAAAACATGCTAGGAAAACAATACAATAATTTCCTCAAGTAACCAACTCTGTGACACAAGTCAACTAGGAAAAGAATGGAGTGGTTAGTTAAGTGGATCCTCCAAGAGTGTGAAGCCTCCTTCCTCAATTGGTTGATAGCCTCCAAGACTGGCACGTGTGGCCTCTTCTAGGTGTGCTTGATAATCATGGTACCATGTGCCATCCCCCTATGCCCAGCGCTCTCAAAGAAATTAACCAACTCTCAAAAGGTGGGGCGCTTACTTTAATTGGGTAATTTCACCATGTTAACAGTCAGATTATGTGGTTTGCTCCTCAAAAGGATGACCATTTTCCCAACCACTCAAGTGAATGTCAACTATTTAGACCATAATAAGAGCTATTTTACTGTCAGGCACCCTACTCAAATTAATACAACAAACTTCTCCTGATGTGGAATCTGCACTTATATGCGAATATAGCTGAGAAGAGGTCAATGGTTGTTATAACAACCTTCTCAAAACGTGCCTGCCTCCAATACCATATCTTATTATTTCTGCAAAAAGCCACAACAATAGATCTGAAACCACTCAAGTGAATGTCAACTATTTAGACCATAATAAGAGCTATTTTACTGTCAGGTACCCTACTCAAATTAATACAACAAACTCCTCCTGATGTGGAATCTGCACTTATATGCGAATATAGCTGAGAAGAGGTCAATGGTTGTTATAACAACCTTCTCAAAACGTGGCTGCCTCCAATACCATATCTTATTATTTCTGCAAAAAGCCACAACAAATAGATCTGAACCCGTATGATCTTTCTCCACTGAATGTTGGGAGTCTGCTCCCCTCAAAGGTGTGCCTTTGTTGTGACAAGGAAGCAAAAATCTGGATAAGGACCATTGGCTTTATGAAGAAGGCGAGACAGTAAGTCGAAATATGCTCAGACAAATCTGAAAACATCCATGAGAAATCACATTCGGAACTGTCTAGAAACACTTCTTATGATCATTGTTCCATACCTTCTGCCTGATGATCATGCCTCTTCAAGCCATGCTGGGGATACATCCTTCAGGTCACAAAACCATTTCTTGACCACTGTTTAAAAGGTCTTGAAATAGAGAACATGCACACCAATCCTTCTGGGATTCTCCAACAAATCTCCTCAATTAGTATGCCCTCTTTGTTGATCATAAACAGGCTGCATGAAGTTAATAACAAGTGGTTGATATGCAAGAGATATCCCCTGAACTGGCCTTCATCCTCAAAATAACTGACAGCAGCAATAGCATGCACAAGATCCGGCCTTATCCATAGGCAAATTCATAATGAGCTTAAGCAAAATCTGACCTTCAATTTATACTTATCTCCTTGAAAAAAAAGGTATGAGGGCCGATCTAAAATTATTAGCAAAAGTATCAGGGCTGACCTTCTAAAATCATAAACATAATAGGCAGGGATGTCCTCTTCATTTGGTTTGTAATGCCAGCTGCTAGAGGTCTGAAATATCATGAAATTAGGCTATTTCCTTTGATTTTATCAGCTGCCATGTTTATTTCGGTGAAGAGTAAATGCAACATAAGTGTTCTGCCTGGAAATATTGGATGTAACTCCCGGGAGTTCCCCTCATACATACTGCTGTAGTAAATACACCTAGAAATTCTGAAAAATGTACCCAAATTGCTGATCTTCATAGTGTACCTTCTTGCTGGTTACAATTTGGATGACAGCAGACTCATGTATCAGCTCCACTCCAAATCCTTTGACAATCTTCCCAATAAGGCTGCTTCTGATTCTCCTGAAACAAGGCAGCAAGCATAATCATCATGCTTGCCAAATTTGCCTCATCATTACCATGTTCAACAAACTCCAAAAAATGATTCAACATCGGTGCAAATGTCATGAGCGCTCCACACCAGTCTTACCAAAGTGTAATATACCGAGATCTCCTAAGAGGCCTCATAAATGTTGGATTACAGGTTTGGATTTAGATGTGAGAAGACCGCTTCTAACAATCTGTTGTGTAAACTTCAGCTGTGCCATAGTAGTTGAAACCCTTTCTGTCATCTTCATACTAGAATTTGCATCAGCCACAATTATTCATGGGAGATCAATGGTTGTTCTGTAATTGGTGGGACAAATTTTGATGAGGGATTATCTTTGGAACTCAAGCTAGAGGTGTTTTAAAGGAAATTTTAATGGTTTGGATTGTCGGGACAGCGATTGTTGGGACAGCCATATATGTAGTTGTTGGAAGACTATAGTGAGTTTATTGGTAGAATTTACCTTGCCTTATCCCAATGTGATGCCCCTTCCACTTGAAGGAGATAGAGGATGATTTAGTAGCCTATGCGACTCTCGTAGGCTATAGTCAGTAAAGAAAAGGGTATTCAATGTCACTAGGCGAGGAGATGTCATATTTCTAAAGTGACATTGAGTAAAAAGATAATTAATTATTATATAATTAAACATTAAAAGTGAAAATTAAAAGGGGAATAAGGGTCGTTGGATTTGGTCAAAAAGAGAAAGATCTAGAAGGCAAGGAAGAAGAATAAATGGAGGGTTAGAGTACCACCTTCCACATTATGATTTGATCTCTCATTTGGAGTGCTATTGAGAACCAAGTTTTCGTTGGGGTTTTGTCAAAACCCTTCCATTGTCATAACAAGAAGGAAACATGGGAGACAACAAAGATCACACAGAAGATCCTGTGATCAGGCTACTGAGTCATATGACCAGGATCCAAGATGAGGAAAACCAGAGTCAAGCAGAAATGATTAGGAACCAGCAACAGACCCTTGAGATGCTCATACAACCGATGGGACAACAAGGACAGACCAAGTCGAGTGGATCCCAGGGAGGTGACCGGGTACATGCAGAAGACAGTCGTAGAGGAGGTAGAGCTCATGCAGAGGGTAGCAATACCCATATTCCAGCACAAAGTTCCCTATAGACAGGAAGAAGGAGGACTCCTAGGCCATCACTGCCACCTTTCCTTGAGGAGCAGCCTACAAGAGCATAGGAGCAGCAAGATCAGGTAGGTGAGTTCACCACCTATTTCAGAGAGTATCAGACGTTAGGGGAAGAGATCCAGGTAGCCATGTCTTAGCATGACTTCTGCAACCTCAAACTCAGGAACAAGCCGAGGACAACAAAGAGCGAGTAGAACTTTTATTTTTTGTGCAAGTTGGGGAAGTTGACTATCTCATCTTTCGACGAATCTAATAGGTGCACAGCCCAAGCATGGGTACATAAACTTTAGATCTCACGTAAAGGGTAGCAATACCCATATTCCAGCACAAAGTACCCTACAGACAGGAAGTAGGAGGACTCCTAGGCCACTATTTCCACTGTTTCTTCAGGAGCAGTCTACAAGAGCACAAGAGCAGCAAGGTCAGGTGGGTGAGTTCACCACCTATTTCAGAGAGTATCAGGCATTAGCGGAGGAGATCCAGGCAACCATGTCTTACCATGACTTATGCAACCTCAAACTCGGGAACAGGCCTAGGACAACAAAGAGTCAGCAAAACTTTGATCTTATGTGCAAGTTGAGGAAGTTGACTATCTCATCTTCTGATGGATCTGATAGGTGCATAGCCAAAGTATGGGTACATAAACTTTATAGCTCATGCAGAGGGTAGCAACACCCATATTCCGGCACAAAATGCCCTACAGACAAGAAGTAGGAGGACTGTTAGGCCATTATTTCTATCATTCCTTAAGGAGCAGCCTACAAGAGCACAGGAGTAGCAAGGTCAGGTGAGTGAGTTCACCACCTATTTTAGAGAGTATCAAGAATTAGGGGAGAAGATCTAGGCAGCCATGTCTTACCATGACTTTTGCAACCACAAACTCAAGAACAGACCTAGGACAACCAAGAGCCAGCAAAACTTTGATCTTTTGTGCAAGTTGGGGAAGTTGACTATCTCATCTTTTGATGGATCTGACAGGTGCACAACCCGAGCATGGGTACATAAGTTGGACACTTACTTCCATCTTAACTCGATGACAAAGGCAGAGGCAATTAAGTTTGCCACCCAACACTTGGATGGAGAAGCTCATGAGTGGTGGTACCATGGGCAAGTGACATTAGGACATGCCAGCATCACCACTTATGAGGATTTCACCCAAAGGGATTTCACACAAAGGTTGATGGACAGGTTCGAAAAGAAAGATCCCGAGATCCACTTCAGGGAGTTGGCACAGTTGAGATAGACTAGTGTTGATGATTGCAGCTATGTGAGACATTCTCCAGTTTACAAACCTGTGAGATGTGGATCATTGCAGCTATGTGATTCTTTTTCTCAGCTTACAAACCTGAGAGAAAGCCCCTAAGAAGGGTACGTGGTTCATGCCTGAGACAGAGCTAGGAACGTAGAGATGACCTCCTCCACCCAGAGAGTTGAGAAGAACTCCAGATGATTATCCAGTGGCAAAGGCGATCTGTTGAGTTAGATGTGCATGTGGTTGAGCACAAGGTGAACATGTGAAATCCCAAAGTGTCGGGTAAATCGTCATGTGAATAGAAATGAAGATGATGTATTAGCCTCCTCTGAGCAACAAAGTTGACGAGAAGACTCCAAAGGATTCCCCTGTGTGAAGCAGTGGGAAAGAAGATCTATAGAGTGGACGTGCCTGTGGACAAGCACAGGTGAATGTGCGAAGATCTGGTTCTTCTGTGTAATGCAATGAACCAAAGATATGACATCCCTATGGATGTGCCCCTATTGGATGAGCACTCTTGGGTGTACAAGATCCCTTGCTATATTGTTCAAGAGTTAGACCTGTCTGTAACCCTAATTGTAATGTAAAGGGTACAGGTCGGCCTCACCTTAATGTGATTAATAATTAATGTAAAAGATAATTAATATGGTAATTATTAATTATAATTTGATTTATTGAGGTCGGCCCTATTGTGCCAATAGACACATCATTTGATGTGACAAGTCCTATATAAATAAAGGTGGATCCCCATTGAGAAAATACACTTATCATTGTGTCATCTCATGATTTCAGATGTTGAGGTCTGAAATTATGAGAATTGCAGCACCCTCTTGTGTGTTAGTTTTGATGATGGTGTGGGAGGTCTTTCTCTTGA
Organism: Picea sitchensis; assembly: GCA_010110895.2. Lineage (NCBI taxonomy): Eukaryota > Viridiplantae > Streptophyta > Pinopsida > Pinales > Pinaceae > Picea > Picea sitchensis. The sequence continues at coordinate 136,041 of SNQJ01S0014414.1, read as the reverse complement.
GAAATATAGCAAAGGATTGGTTGGGTTTTCTTCCCTTGTTGAGAAGGGTTTCCCAGGATACTTCTTGTGTACTTGTGTATGGATCTTCTTCTTGTGATCTTGATTTGTTGTTGTAGTTATGGTTGAAGTAATTGTTGACAGAAAATTTAAAAGGATTACATGAGCCATAGCTCACTGAAATTCTAACATGGTATCGGAGCAGGCTTGAATAAGTCCATTGCACATTGAAGATAAAAGGCTGCCAAATTTCTGCTATGGTAAATGAAGAGAGTTGGATCTTCCTTCTGTTATGAAATTCAACTCTTGAACAAACAGCCAAGGTGTATGGAAAGAGGTCGGAACCTAGGAGAACGGTCGGACCCCCTAAAGATGGATGAAGGAAGGAACTGAGACTAATCTGGGGATCCTCTAAAACTGCCGCACTAAAACTCAGCTGGTCTGCAATAAAGGGAAAGGGTCGGACCCTGATCACATCCTGTGGTACCCCACTGCTAGCACAAGAAAAGGGCCAGACTCTAAGATCAGACCCTAAAGACAATTCTGAGGATGGTCGCAGGCCTACTAGCTCAGACTGAGCTCTGTGAGTAAGGCCGTCTGCCCAAACAAAATGACCACAGGCTTGAGAACAAGCTCAGCCATAAAAACAACCACAGACCTATGCTAAGTTTAAAATCTGAGTGATATTTTGAGGCTGTCAAAAGGTAATAATTGTAGCAGCATTGAAGCAGTAATAAGGAAGGTATATTACCCTAACAACAACAGTAAGGAAGGGCCACTAATGCTACCGCAGCCATACCCTAACAGAAAACACTTAATATAGGAGGGCCGGACCCCTTGTAAAGTAAAAATCATGGCTGTCGCAGCTCACAACTAAGGTAGCATCCATTTTTTAAGTGAAGTGTAAGGTTGCTACAGCCAGAAGAAACCTCACGACCTGTACCTAACTAATCTGGTAGCTAAAGCTTTCAAGTTGTCAAAAACTAGACCAAATATGTATGGAAAACTGTGCAGCTGCAAAACTGATATGATGTGGAGTGGTTGGCACTTGGAGCTGAGTGGAGACAAATTGAGCTAAGTGACTGCTGCTACAGAACTGTCTGCAAGATTGAAACATGCTGGAAGTTGTATGGGAAGCTCTGTCTACCCAGTACAGTTTGAGTTGATTCATAATTGAACCAAAATTATTTTTCAAAATTCTCAGGCCTCTCAAATAGGGGACTGTTGTGTGAGAAGCACAAATCATGGTTCTTGCAGAAATTTCAACATGGCTGAGCTGGCTTCTGAAGAGGATCCTCAGACCGCATTTCTGAAGTACTGAGCTCACTGTCAAAGAAGTGTTGACCTTTGGAAGGTCATGCTGAAAGTCTGTATCTTCACTGGTCTGTTGCTGGCATGGATCTTGGATCAACTGACTGAACTATATTTGCACTCTTATCCACTGAATTGATGTGTTGCTCCAAGCATGGGTAGTGGAACTGTTGGGCTAAGTCATTGGTGGCGCTGGAAGGATACTGTTGACTATCTTTGTGATCCTTATGCATTAATGATCTGGAGTTCTGTGCAAACAAAGTTAGGTTCGAGAAAGGTAGCTGATTGTTGCACCTAACAAGATCTCGACAACTTGCAGCATGGGAAAATTCCATTTGTGCCAGCATCTCTTTACTAGAGGCTGATGCAGCAGTAATGGTTGATGCAGACTTCGTCAGAATCTTGTGTGGTATAGGTGGCTACAAGGCAGACAAGCAAAGAACGTTATTGACCATCATGACTTTAACAAAACAAGCAA
>SNQJ01S0014414.1:86693-119425 GCA_010110895.2 Picea sitchensis | reverse complement strand
CATGGTCCGAGATATACTTCTAGTATTGACATGAGATTGCAGGGATATACTGACTCTGATTGGGTAGGGAGCGCAGTAGGCAGGAAGAGCACCTCTGGGTGTTGCTTCACTTTGGGATCTGCCATGGTTTCCTGGTGTAGCAGAAAACAAACTTCTGTGGCCTTGAGTACTGCAGAAGCAGAGTACATTGCATTAAGTGTGGCAGTCCGTGAAGCAGTGTGGCTTCGCAAGCTCCTTGCAAATTTATTTGGACATGTGCTAGATTCCACCGTTATTCATTGTGATAACCAGAGCTGTGTGAAGCTCTCAGAGAATCCAGTGTTTCATTGCAAATCGAAACACATTGAGATCAAGTACCATTACATCCGAGACATGGTGCAGAGGAAGGCCGTATTGGTGCAATACCTTCCTACAAATGAGCAGGTTGTTGATGTTCTTACCAAACCCCTTACCAAGATGAAGTGCGAGTACTTCCATGACAGACTTGGTGTGGTAGAGAATGTCTCCCTCACTAAAAGGGAGTATTAATGTTTGCAGCTTCCTGAAACATTCTCTATATCGTACTCCTCTATTACTAAAGCGAATTGATCTGTGATGACACTTATCCGAGAAGGGATAAGTGGGTTTGGACTTATAGACCAAACGTCCCATGTGGAGAGCACACGAGGACATGTCAAGGGAATTGACTCTTGACGTCACACATTATGGGAGTTGGCCCTAGTGTTTCTAGAGGGTGTAGCCTCTAGAAGTCCACATGGGAGTGCCATGTGTGACAAACATTCTCTGGATCGTACTTCTCTATGAATTGAGTTGAGTTGATCTGTGATGACACTTATTCGAGAAGGGATAAGTGAGAAACTTATTCGAGAAGGGATAAGTGCACTTGGGCTTATAACCCAACATCCCATGTGGAGAGCACATGAGGCATGTCAAGGGAGTTGACCCTTGACATCACACATTATGGGAGTTGACCATAGTGTTTCTAGAGAGTGTAGCCTCTAGAAGTCCACATGGAAGTGCCATCCCATGTGGAGAGCACATGAAGACATGTCAAGAGAGTTGACCCTTGACATCACACATTATGGGAGTTGAACATAGTGTTTCTAGAGGGTGTAGCCTCTAGAAGTCCACATGGAAGTGCCATGTGTGGCAAACCTTTTGCTACTATGGTGGTTGTGTACTACTGACAAAGATTGTGTCTCTGGACAGTAGTTGTGTACTACTATGGAAAGATACTTCCCTAGCTAAGAGGGAGTGTTGATGTTTCAGCATTGAGCATAACTTCTCCTAGATTGGGCTGCAGACCAAGGGAGATAGGATTCATTTATCATAAAGGTGCACTTGTGATAAATGATCCCAGACGTAGTCCTTCCTTGATCATGACAAGGAATAATATGGACTCGAGGTGCTTGAGTTTGTCACTCATGAGGGTGTACCTATGGTGAACAACCTTGGTTGAGAATGTTTCCCTCGTTGAGAGGGAGTGTTGATGTTTGGACAACATCGAGAATACATTCTTTCAGATATATATATATGACATAATATTTATAATACAACATATAAATATACTTAGTAAATAAATAGTTACTTATTATCCAAATGACACATCCTTTCATGGATGGTCACCATATGTTCTATATATATGAAACTCTCTTCATTGTAATAACATCAATTTAATATAAGCATTTTCTATTATACTCGTGTCTCTGTGCATGGTTATTCTTCTTGTGATCTTGGTTATTACTGTTGCTATTGTTTATGGTTTATGCTTCAGTTCAAGTAAATTTATAAAGTAACTGAATGTAATTGAATAACATTAAAATCCAACACAATCTTCATTCTTCACTTGAAAGAAAGAAAAAATTAAGATTATTAGTTTAAATAAAATAAAATGTATTAATAATGTTAATTGCATTATAATGTTAAGCCTATTTTTCATCAATACTTATAAATATTAGAAAGCATACCTCCCATATAATCTATTCTATAAGCATGGAGAAACATCACTTTGCACCAAATGCATAGTTATAATAATAATAGCATTGAAATGGATAATGCTATATTGAAATGGACAACAATATATTGATAGCAAGGAGTAGAGCACCTGTAAATATACATGGGTGGCATTTGGAACCATCCAAAATGTTTAAGCATGATAATATTGGATGATGGCGAACACAAACATAAACTTACCAACACTTTTGTTGCACCAAACATGAAGAATAAGCCATGAAAATTATAAAGATATCAACCCAAACAAAATCTTATCAAAATTATAGATAAAGTTGAATTTCAAACCCATCAACTATATGATAACACATGTGAACAATTCCAAAAGGAAAAATCATTGTGCAAGAAACTGATATATCATTGGAAAGTGATAATATTATTTTGTAGGAAATAATAATAACTCACCCATTGTCTTCTCTAGATTTGCATCTCCTTTTGTTTGGAGTATATATGTATCATCACCTTCTTAGACTCTAAGACAATAATTACTCACTCAATAAACCAAATTAATAGAATTGGATATGAGACCATGAATCAACCATACAAGAAATAAAATAAAATATAAATAAAATGATGTATTAACCATACATAGAACCACGCCATTTCACATCCCCACTGATATGGAATCATCAACCTTAAAAGGATTTAAACCAAAAGACTACGGATAGGATGTGATGATTTACCTTTATTTAAGGACCAATAATCCCATCTCACATCTTTGTTCTCTATGCAGACCACCTTCCTTTTCTTCCAACAAACCAAATTACAAAAGTTATAATATTAATAGCAATGGAATGAACAACTATACACTAATAGCAAGGAGTAGAGCACTTGCAAATATAAATGGGTGTCATTTGGAACTATCCAAAATAATCAATTGTGATATTGTTGGATGATAACAAACATCAACATAAACTTGCCAACACTTTTGTTGCACCAACCATGAAGAATAAGCCCCGGGCATTATAAAGATATCAACACAAACAAAATCTTATCAAAATTAGAGATACAGTTGAATTTCAAACCCATCAACTATATGATAATACATGGAAACAATTCCAAAAGGAAAAATCATTGTGCAAGAAACCAATATATCATTGGGTAAAACAATAATATATCATTGGAAAATGATAATATTATTTTGTAGGATAAAGTAATGACTCACCCATTGCCTTCGCTATATTGGCATCTCTTTATATTTGCAATATCCATGTATCATCACCAGTCGTCTTCCTAGACTCTAGGACAACAATTACTCACTCCATAAATCAAATTAATAGAATTGAATAAGATATCATGAATAAACCATACAAGAAATAAAATAAAATATAAATAAAATGATGCATTATCCATAAATAGCATTAGTCCATTGGCCATCCCCACTGATATGGAATCATGAACCATAGAAGGATTTAAACAAAAAGACTACCGGATGGAATAAGATTATTTACCTTTATTCAAGGAAAGAAATATTTCATCAAGTTCTGGAATCAAATTATCTTGTAGGAAATAAACACATATCACCCATCCTCTTCTCTGTATTTGCATCTCTTGTTCTTTGTATTGTTTGACGTTTCTTCATCACACAACCTTTGTAGACTCTAAAGTTGCAATGACTCACTACAAAGAGCAAATTAATAGAGCTAGCAAAGAGATCTTCAATAAACCATATACCAATTTAAATAAAATGATCAATGAAACTTACATAGTTACTCGAACTTGACCATCCCCGACTCCATTGGGATTATTCTCATCTCCTTTCTTCTCACTTCGCATCACCTTCCTTTTCTCTCCAATAAACCAAACGAAAACCAAAACACAAAAGATAATAAAAATAAAAAAATAAAAACAACAAACCAAACGAAAGCCAAAACACCAAAGATAATAAAAGTAAAAAATAAAAACAACTGAAAAAAATTAACATAAAAAACAAAACAAAGCATGGCCATGTTTAAGGTCTATAAAACAAAGCAAAAACAAATAGATGAAAACAAAAATAAATAAAAATTATAAACGTCTTTTCTCCTTTTCTATATAATGTCTTTCCTTGAATCTTCATTCTTCACCTGAAAAATGAAAAAAAATAAGATTGTTAGTTTAAATACAATAAAATGTATTAATAATGTTAATTGAATTCTAATGTTAAGCTTATTTTTATCAATGCTTATAAATAATAGAAAACATACCTCCCATATAATTTGTTCTATAAGAATGGAGAGACGTCACTTTGTACCAAATACATAACTATAATAATAATAGCAATGGAATGAAAAACAATATCTTGATATCAACGTCACTTTGTACCAAATACATAACTATAATAATAATAGCAATGAAATGAAAAACAATATCTTGATATCAACGTCACTTTGTACCAAATACATAACTATAATAATAATAGCAATGGAATGAACAACAATATCCTCATATCAACGAATAGAACACCTGCAAATATACATGGGTGACATTTGGAACCATCCAAAATGTTCAAACATGATAATGTTAAATGATGACAAACATCAACATAAACTTGCCAATACTTTTGTCGCACTAACCATGAGAAATTAACCCCGAACATTATAAAGATATTAACACAAACAAAATCTTATATGATAATGTTAGATGATGACGAACATCAACGTAAACTTGCCAATACTTTTGCTGCACCAACCATGAGGAATTAACCCTGAACATTATAAAGATATTAACGCAAACAAAATCTTATCAAAATTATTGATAAAGTTGAATTTCAAATGCATCAATTATATGATAATACAATCCCAAAAGGAAAAATCATTGTGCAAGAAACCAATATATCATTGGATAAAAGGATAATATATCATTGGAAGATTATAATATTATTTTGTAGGATAAAATAATGACTCACCCATTGTCTTCTCTAGATTTGCATCTGTTTATGTTTGTGATATCTATGTTTATGTTTGCAATATCTATCTATGTTTATGTTTGCAATATTTTTGTATCATCACTAGTCGCCTTCTTAGACTCTAAGACAAGAATGACTCACTCCATAAACCACATTAACGGAATTGAATATGAGACCATGAATAAACCATACAAGAAATAAAATAAAATGATGCATTAACCATACATACAACCATGGCATTGGGCCATCCCCTACTAATATGGAATCATCAACCATAGAAATATTTAAACCAAAATACTACACTACAGATGGGATGTGATGAACTACCTTTATTTACGGAACAATAGTCCCATCTCATATCTTTGTTCTCTATCTAGACCACCTTCCTTTTCTTCCAAGGAATCAAATTACAAAAGCTATAATAATAATAATAATAATAATAACAATGGAATGAACAACAATATATTGATAGCAAGGAGTAGAGCACCTACAAATATACATGGGTGGCATTTGGAACCATCCAAAATGATCAATCATGATGATGTTGGATGATGACGAACATCAACATCAACTTCTCAACACTTTTGTTGCACCAACCATGAAGAATAAGCCCTGAAAATTATAAAAATATCAACCCAAACAAAATCTTAAATAAAGTTGAATTTCAAAACCATCAACCATATGATAATAATAACACCTTCCTTTTCTTCCAAGGAATCAAATTACAAAAGCTATAATAATAATAATAATAACAATGGAATGAACAACAATATACTGATAGCAAGGAGTAGAGCACCTGCAAATATACATGGGTGGCATTTGGAACCATCCAAAATGATCAATCATGATGATGTTGGATGATGACGAACATCAACATCAACTTCCCAACACTTTTGTTGCACCAACCATGAAGAATAAGCCCGGAAAATTATAAAAATATCAACCCAAACAAAATCTTAAATAAAGTTGAATTTCAAAACCATCAACCATATGATAATATATGGGAACAATTCCAAAAGAAAAAATCATTGTGGAAGAAACCACTATATCATTGGGTAAAACGATAATATTATTTTGTAGGATAAAATAATGATTCACCCATTGTCTTCTCTATATTTGCATCTCTTTATGTTTGCAATATTTATGTATCATGACAAGTCACCTTCTTAGACTCTAAGACATAATTTAATCACTTCGTAAACCAAATTAATAGAAATGAATATGAGACCATGAATAAACCATACAAGAAATAAAATAAAATGATGCATTAACCATAAATATCACCACGCCACTAGCCATCGCCACTAATATGGAATCATTAACCATGGAAGGATTTAAACCAAAAGACTACGGATGGGATGTGATGATTTACCTTTATTTGATGAAAGAACTATTTCATCAGGTTATAGAATCAAATTATCTTGCAAGAAATAAACACAACTCACCCATCCTCTTCTCCACATTTGCATATTTTGTTGTTTGTATTGTTAAATGTTTCTTCATCACTCAACCTTTGTAGACTCTAAAGTTGCAATGACACGCTACAAAGAGAAAAGATATTATTAGTTAACCATATAACAATGTAAATGATAAACAAATAAAATGATGAATGAAACTTACATACTTACTCGATATTGACCACCTTTGGGATTATTGACCCTTCCTCATGTAATAACAACCAATCTCATCTCCTTTCTTCTCACTGTACATCACCTTGTTTTTCTCTCCAAAAAATCGAACCAAAACCAAACAACAATAGATAATAAAAGATAGAAAATAAAAAGAACTGAAAAAATATTAACACAAAAAACAAAACAAAGCATGGCCATGCTTAATGTCTATAAAACAAAGACCAAACGAAAAGATAAAAACAAAAAAATAAAAATTATAAACGTATTTTCTCATTTTCTATACAATGTCTTTCTTCCAATCTTCAATCTTCACATGAAAGAAAGAAAAAAATGAAGATTATTAATCTACATACAATAAAATGTATTAATAATGTTAATTGCATTATAATTTGAAGTCTATTTTTCATCAATACTTAAAAATAATAGAAAGCATGCCTCCCATATAATATGTTCTACAAGGATGGAGAGACGTCACTTTTCACCAAATACATAGCTATAATAATAACAGCAATGGAATGACCAACAATATACTGTTAGCAAGGAGTAGAGCACCTACAAATATAAATCAGTGGCAGTGGCATTTGGAACCATCCAAACATATAATATGTTCTACAAGGATGGAGAGACATCACTTTTCACCAGATACATAGCTATAATAATAACAACAATGAAATGACCAACAATATACTGATAGCAAGGAGTAGAGCACCTACAAATATAAATCAGTGGCAGTGGCATTTGGAACCATCCAAAATGATCAATCATGATAATGTACATAATCTTACCAACACTTTTGTTGCACCAACCATGAAGAATAAGCCCCGAACATTATAAATATATCAACCCAAAAAAAATCTTATCAAAATTATAGATAAAGTTGAATTTCAAACCCATCAACTATATGATAATCTATATGATAATACATGAGAACAATTCCAAAAGGAAAAATCAATGTACAAGAAACCAATATATCATTGGGTAAAAGGATAATATATCATTGGAAGATTATAATATTATTTTTTAGGATAAAATAATGACTCACATATTGTCTTCTCTATATTTGCATCTCTTTATGTTTGCAATATCTATATATCATCACCAATCTCCTTCTTAGACTCTACGACAACAATGACTCAATCCAAAAACCAAACGAATAGAATTGAATATGAGCCAATGAATAGAAAAACCATACAGGAAATAAAATACAATATAACAAAAATGATGCAATAACCATACATAGCACCACACCATTGGGCCATCCCCCATTGATATGGAATCATAGACCATCGAAAGATTCAAACCAAAAGACAATGGATGGGATGTGATGATTACCTTTATTTCGGGAACAATAATACTATCTCAAATCTTTGTTCTCTATCTAAACCACATTCCTTTCCTTCCAAGGAACTAAAGTACAAAAGCTATAATAATAATAGCAATGGAATGTGTTATCCCCAATTTCTATGGATAACTAAGGAGATGATGTCTCGAGGCCCTCAAGTTGCAGACATGGAGTACCAAAAGACAGATGACTGTCAATGTCCACATGCACAGAGAGAGACCCACTTCACCACCACGCATCTTGGGGTCGTTATGATGGCATTCACCACATCAGCTTGCTTCTGGAAGACAATGGGTCTTGCTCCATGAGGTACAAGTCAAGTATTGTGGTGTCACTTTAATACTTGAGGCATTTGAGTATGTTGCATTTAAAGTTTCTTTTGATTATAGAATGCATGCTTGGAAATTATGCTCTTTCCCATGTTTCACCTTGGTGGTTGACAGTATGCCCTAGTAAGTGATCACCCTTGGGGATGGGTTTGCCAATGGGAGGTCCCCTTGATGAGTCATCATGCCATTCCTGATCATAATTATCATTTTTCACACTTCATCCTTTTCACCTCCTTATCTTTTGCGATTTTCGAGTGTACTGACTCAAGAAGGGATTGTACCTCATTTCATGGAAAGAAGGGGTTGAAGGCCCCGAGGGAATGTAGCTGGAAAAAGATAAAAGCCAAAAGTATAACCTTCCAAATGCTCACCCAAGGAGGTCTTGAGAACGATGAAATGTTTCTCCTAAAAAGAAATCAAAGACCTACAAGAAACAAATTCATATTATATAGACGTCCCACTTGTTGAGGGATCCACACAAGTGAGTTACAACCTTTGCTTTACCCATATGGCACTCTGTGTACCTCTCCCTTCAAGTGACATTGCGGTACTGCCTCCAAAGTATTATATTACCATTTTGGAGTACCTAATTTTTCTGGACTTAAATTAATTAATGGCAAATAAATGGGCTTAGAAAAAGGTTACATTGAAAACGAAGGTGCAACACACCCTTTACAAAGGCACTCATAAATAAGCAATAGGAACCCTTGTATGTCATGAACCCCATGCCCAAAAATCTTACCCCCATCCATTTCATTTTCTCCACATGACTTAGAGTGGGGTCCACCTAGGAAACACTCCTTGACTTAAGGAATGACTCACCCAATAGGTCACCTTGACAACCCTCCCATACCTAAACTTGGAAAATTGCATAGGGTCTTTGAGCACTTGCTTAATTTGATGAAGTAGTTTTAATGCACAAGTTTAGGTGGCTCTTGTATTAAATGTGATTTTACCTGCCATGATACATTTTACTTGAGACCCTTGGAGGGCACACTCATTTGTCTTTGCAAGACCTTGTCTGATGGACGTTTTGGAGGAACAAACCCAGCTTGGGCCTTCACTAGAGCAGGAATCCCACGGGTTGGATACCATGCCCCAGACTTTGGGTGCCAGATAGAGGTTGGATGTTTCCTTCGGAGGCAAGAGAGAAGACCTTGGAGCTGACACCTAGCCCTATATAGCCCAACGACTTGCCTTTGTAGGCCTTACACCACACTTCTAAGGCTTGACGACTTGACTAGAGTTAAGGTTTGTGGTGGTGATGATGATTTGATGGACACTTGGCACCTTAATATGAGGAAGACCCCTTGCAACATGGAGAAGACCCTGGCACATGAAGGAAAGTCTTTCGGCGCTCAATGACTTCCTCCTATTGCTCAACGACTTTCCAAAAGTACCAAGATGTCGCCCCCTTAGGGATTGACGTCACTTTTTAGGGTTTCTTTACATGCAAAATCAAATTAAAGTTGTAAAGGGGTAAAATTAAGGGGGATGCCCCCCTTATTTTGTAGTTTACCCTAACTAAATGTGGACAAACACTTTTTAGAGATTTTGTATAAATAAGGATCAAATTCATTTCATTTTAACATAGCTCTCTCATTAGAGAAGACTACTTGGCTAAAATTTGTGCCCTACTTGGGAATTTTGGACTATCTCTCTCTTGTGCAACATTTTTGGATGTTTGTTATGGTATATTGTGGAGCTAAGGTGGTGTGCACCTTTGGAGGCTTGTTCTATTGCATGTTGATGGAAATATCTTGGTAAACTAGGGTTTGGTCTTGCTATCTTGTGAAATTGGTAAGAAAATTTATGCACTTTGTTGGTATTTTCTTCTTGTTTCATGCTACACTTGTCTAAAACCCTTGGAGGAGTTTAAGGGCATACACCCTCCACCAAGATCCATGTTATTTGCAATTTGATAAGTCACTTTTACAAGGTTGCTAGGAGGAGTAAAAGGACTTACACCCTCCTAGAATTACCTTTGTTAAGTCACTTTTACAAGGTTGCTAGGAAGAGTAAAAGGCCTTACACCCTTCTAGACTTACCTTTGTTGGTTTTGCATGCTCTAGGGAGTAAAAGGGCTTACACCGCTAGAAATATTGTGGATCTAACTCTTATAACCAAGACTCCAATTACCCAATAGACTCAAAGCACTAGTCTAAAAAATGCATTGGAGAAATAGTTGCTTTGGATAACGTGTTTTGTTGAGATATTTCAATTGTCTAAAGTGGAATCAAATTTACATGCTTTAGGATTGCTTGAGCCACTACAATGTCTAGCTTAGCCAAGTACATCTTATTGTTGTTATAACTTTATGCTACATCCATTAGGGCTGCAGAAAACTCATTTAAAACTCTTTCTTTTGCTCACTTTTCAACCGTCAAAATTTTGTTAGAAATCTGCCATAATTATCTACTAATCATTGTGCATCATTTGGGTGGTTTACTTGTGATTTTTGTCAGTTGAATCTTGTTGCTGTATCAATTGTTTGCTACATCCATTTGGCTGCTCTGAAAAATCTCTGAAAACATCCTTTTTGCAGCAGCCCTAACTCACCATCAAAGCTTGTGCCAAAGTATTGGGAATTTATCTAATTGTTTAATGCTTCATTACTCAATATATATTTGATGTTTTTGATGGTTATTTCTGCGGTAAATAATTGATTTCATTGCTGATATATACCTCTGTTTACTGCTCTAATTTAGGACAGCAAGCTTCACTTACTTGTCCCATTGATCTCAAGGCTTGTATCACTATTATTTGTCTTTTCTCACGCAGGTGTAACACTTTGGTGCATGCACCCAAGTCTTTGGGAACCACCCTCCATCGGCAAGACTCACTTTCAAGTCATCCTTCTTCCATCATTGACCTAAGGGGTTCCTCTCATTTTCTCTCCACCGTTTGTCTCAATCCCCCTAGGGTCATTGAGATTCCCTCCTTGTGTAGGATTTCTCCTTCACTAAAGCGAGGGGAGTACTTATCTAAGGTGACAAGGTGACAGTGGGTAGGTATTCCCATAGTTGCCCCACCTTTGTAGATTGGGTTGGGCTTTGTCCAACCTACAATCCCTGCAATAACAGAATGGACAACAATACACTGGTAACAAGGAGTAGAGAATTTGCAAATATACATGTGTGGCATTCGGAACCATCCAAAATGATCAATCATGATAATGTTGGATGATGACGAACATCAACATAAACTTCCCAACACTTTTGTTGTACCAACCATGAAGAAAAATCCTCGAACATTATAAAGATATCAACCCAAACAAAATCTTATCAAAATTGTAGATAAAGTTGAATTTCAAAACCATCAACTATATGATAATACATGGGAACAATTCCAAAATGAAAAACAGTGTGAAAGAAACCAATATACCATTGGGTAAAACGATAATATATCATTGGAAAACGATAATACTATTTTGTAGGATAAAATAATGACTCACACATTGTCTTCTCTATATTTGCATCTCTTTATGTTTGCAATATCTATGTATCATCACCAATAACCTTCTTAGACTCTAAGACAACAATTACTCACTCTGTAAACCAAATTAATAGAATTGAATATGAGACCATGAATAAACCATACAAGAAATAAAATAAAATAGAAATAAAATGATGCATTAACCATAAATAGCACCACGCCACTAGTTTTCCTCACTTAGCTCTACTTTTCCTCACTGCTTGCTAATTGAAAAAATTGCTCCTCTCTACTCGAATTTCCTTTTCTCCTATGCTTGCTTGACTCTTACTCTTCCCCCAAGGATGATTATACTCAATCCATGTTGTCATAACTGAATGGTATAACTTCCTCACCCAACCTCTTATATGAATTTAATGATTGAGTGTTTAATAAGTCAAAAGAATATCTAGTTAAATGACAAACTAATTAGTGAAGATGGCTTAAGACTCAAGGCATATGGAAACCCCTCAAAACCCCCAGTAATCCCCCTCTCTTGAGGAATCACAACTTCCCATTACTCTAGTCCTAACCCATCTATAGACAATGGTGTATTTCGTTTTATTATTTTCAATATACAATGTTCACATATTACATCGCTTGGCCCTCGACAATTCATAATGTTCACAATTATACAATGCTACATTGGGGATCAAAACTGGGGCGTTACACAAAATCCCTGAAGTATGCTCCTCAACCCAAGCATACTGAGTCAACTATCCAACCTCCAAGGTGTATGTCAGATGGTCCCATGCTCTTAGGGGTAAGTTCCATCCTCCAAGTGCCTATCGCTCATCCTTCTAAGTAGCTACCTCTCCTAATCAAGCAATGACTACCCCATTGTGTGCACACAATAGGCTAGTCATCATGCGACATAGGATAACAACCCCTATCCAAGTTCAAGCTTCCTCTCAATCTAAGCCATCCATATGTCCATCAAACAACACCAAGAGATTAACAAACATCCAAGTCATAGGGTTCGTCGAACCTGAACCTTGAGGTTCACAATTTGGCGAACCTCAAAAAAAAATCGAGGTTTGTCCACTTTCGCCAAACCTCAAAGGAAAACCTAATGTTGAACCCGAACGAACTCAAACCTATGCCCGAATTCAAACCTTAAGACGAATTTAAAGGTAAATATTATTGAGGTTCAAAATGAGGTTCAATTAGGGTTCAACCATCAACGCGAGGTAAATTTAATTAGTTTGATAAAAATTAAAAATGAGCAACATAAAAACTGAGCCTGGTCATGGATGTTTATTTTCACCCCGCCTAACCATTAACCCTCGTGAGTTTCCACTATAAACCCCAACCATTGTGAACCCTAAACCCTGCCTTTGTGAACCAAAACCCTCGCGTTTGTGAAACATAGTTTAAAACCCTTCACTCGAGCCTCCTTTGGCATTGTCGCGTGATGTGAATCTGCGAATCGTGTTGACCAAGTTTGAATATTGAGCAGCAATAAATGGTAAACCATTGCAGTGCTGGCCTGTTGGGTCTCTGTCACCACCTTGGAGCCGAGTGAAGTCGTGACAACAGTCTAGTAGCAACGCAATCCTGATCTGTGAGTCTGTCACTACATTTGAAGCTTGAGTCAACCCTCGAGGAGTCGAGACTAAGGTATTTAATCAAGTTGACATCTAAATCCTAATACCTGTCTGATGCTAATACTTCTACACTCCCTCTTAGCAAGGATGGTACTTCCACTCTCCGGAAGTAACTTTGTCTTTGGTGTCTGGTCTGCTACCATGGCTTCTCTCCAATCCACCCGATTGGTTGCTCCCTCTAACACGAAACTTATTCCTGCCATCTCGCTTGGACCCGTCTCTAAAGACTTTTTACTAGCTACCCGGACCTGCTAACCGCTACCCGAAATACCTCCCCACTACCTGAACCCCTGCCCTAGTCTACCCGAAGATGCCCGCAGCCTCATGTTGTTTCCCGGGTCCTCTTTGGGCCCCTACCCGACTATCTCAGCCAGCACACCTGGGTTTCTGTACGTTGCCCAGACAATTTTGGGTCTGCCCAGTTGTTGCCCAAAAGCCCAGGCTATTTGGCCCCTCTTTGTGGCTCTCTGCAGTTGATGGGTCCTACGTCCAACCATGCGTCACTCGACCCGCTGCTCCTTTTCTTGTTGGCCACAGCTCCATGCTATCAACTGGCCTTCTCCACAGTTTTTCGTCGGCCTGTATACACCAACACCTACTTCACGCCCAATCTGCAATCGTGGTCTCGTCCTCTCCAGCTTACGTGGACTCTCTCCACGTTCGTCGCCCTTGTTCTCTATTGTCGGTTTCTTTAGCCCAAGTCTATACTGCCAGCGAGCACACCATCTACATTTTCCCTTTGGCGACTGCGACTGTCAATTCTCAGAAGTTGGCAGATCAGCAGTCACCCACACAGATCGTTTAACCCAACCGCCCATCCTCTTCTCAGCAGCTGCAATCAACAGCTTCTCGACCCAACTTGTACCTCAGCCCGTACTCTTGTCACAGTCGTCGATTCTTCCACATCGGCTGCTAAACTTTGCAGACTGGCGGCTCCCTCTGTCGTCTCCCTCGATCCACATATCGGCTACCTATATTGGTTGGGACCTGCACCAATTGTTGCAGCAGCTAGCCCTCAATCTCCTCTATAAGCGACTAATCTGTTGGCCCACAATCACGGTCCAGCTCCTAAGTTGTTGTAGATACGACCCTTCTACGCCTACATCACGTCTACACAGCACCCACAAAATCCACTACAAATTCCTTTGTTGCACATGACCGACTCTCCCAGCCGACTTCTCCTTTCTACAGATGGTCATATGATGTACGAATCGTACAATATGTACGATGTTGTACGGCAACATATGGTGCCCCCTCTTTTTTTTTTTCAATAATGATTTTACATATACTCACAGCTAACTCTGTAGCTTAGCCTACAAATTTCCCGCAAACCAAATAATCCTACCTGTGCAACTTGGCTTCCTCAGAGTCTACGCTCTTATACCATGTTGATTTTCCAAAACCTAGCACTAGGGTATTGATTCCAAGTAAAAACCAATTTTACTGAATAATATCACAGCTAAGTTATCAACGAAACAATTAAATCAGATAGAAAATTCAGGAAACCAAAACACATTGCACAATAGATTTCGGGTAAACAACCCATGGAAAAACCCTTGCGGGAAAACCAAATCTATGATGATTTTCTTAATTAAAAATCAAGGCTCTAATCTTGGGATAATGGCCCTTCTGAGGAAATACAAACACTACAGCAAATAGCCTAGCCCACCTGGCTATTATCTCTCTTGTTGTCTTTCCTCAGCCCCTACCCCTGCACACTTGAGTGTTCACTCACTCCTTGTGTACCATCACTGTGTCTCCTCCTCTCACTTGGGATGTTTTTTATTACATTGAGTTAACCCTAAGTTCAAAACCCTAGATCTTCTCCAAAGTGATCAACAGTTGAGATTTAATCTCCCATTCACTTTAGACTTGATGGTTTGGACTTAATCAACTCACTTAACTTACTAATGCCAAATAACTTAGGCATTTAACTTAATAATCAAAAGGTCATTCACTTTACTTAATGACTCATAAAGTGAACTTCCTAAATTTCTCTGAGAGGTTACAAGGACGACTCCCATATTTTGACACAAACCCACGTGGAAGTACCTATCTGATGCTAATACTTCAACACTTCAGAGCATCAATTTGCACTTTGGAGAGGTTCATGGAGAATTTACACATGTTGGAGAGCCTTTGGAGGCTAGATGTACCGCATCATTCAACCTTCCTTGGAGGAGACGACCTCACTTTGGGGATTTATTTCATCTTGTTCATTGTACATGTAGCTTGACCACTTATATTTTATTGTTATGTTAAATTGGTTAGTTATATTTTTTTTTCTTCGGCCATATCTAAGGCATCACATGAGAAATCATTATTTTACTATAAGAGGAAGTTAAGCATCACTCTACAAATAGAGGAGTCATTCCTCATTTGTACTCATGGTTGGATAATTTGGAGGTCTCTCTTTTTGGAGCCTAATCAATATATCTTTCTTGGAGCATTTGCGATGTTAAGAGTTCTTTCTTTATGGATGAATGTTCTCAATTGTTGAAGCTTTTCCTACTTGGTTTTATTTTGTTCAGGAAGATTGATGGTGGAATTTTTCAAGTCTTATATAAATCCTTTCAAGATCGATCCATAAAGGGATAATTTTATCACGTAAAGGAAGAAGTTTAGGGTTTGTCCTCATTCTTCCTTGTTGATTTGGTAGAGTTCTTGATACCATGCTATGTTTTTCAATTATGGTTCCTTGGCTGAAGTATTAAGTAATTTCATCAAGTCATAGTTGATTTTCAAGGGCGAAAGTTATTCCCTTGAGGAAACCCTTCTTGTAGACCTTGAATCCATTGTTGATATCCATTGGGTGAGGGATTACTCTACCTCTTGGTGCTAGTCTCAAACACTAATCCTTTAAAGAAATAAGCCAACTCCCTAGAGGGTTTTCTTCTTGACCTCATTTACTATTTGATTCACCTTGACCCCATTGCCCTAGTTGGACTTGGCACTAATCCCTTGATGTCCTTCCATCACTTTTCTAAAAAACCTTAAAAAACTCCAAACCATGTTTTACTAAGTCTACTCTCAACATCACCTTGTCCTTCATTTCTTGGTCTTAGTACACCTAATGGGGAATAACCCCCTTGAGCAGGAGGAAAGTTGGCCTAAAGTTGCAGAGGATAGGTTTTTGACATGATAGTGATGACCTTCCTAGAGGTTGCTCTCGGATTGTACCTTGTAGATTAGGGGTTTCATCATTGCATACAATTTGGGCAGTAACACACCCATATATCAACAATCTAGTAGCCATAAAATTCAAGACGAAGGAGAAAAACCAGATTTCTAAATTCAATAAGGATTGATCTACAAGTTTGGGTAGCTTTGCATTCCAAAACAACAAAATTGCAAAATAAAAACAAATGTTCTATTTACCTAATTCCTCTCACTAATTTTCCTCCATACACTACTAAATGGAGGTAAAAGAGTGAGGGAAGGGAGACACATTCCGATACATTTGAAAAGATGTGTATTTTCCAATCATGTTGTGATGTATGTTTGTGGATGCACACGTTTTAGCATAAGCAAGCTAAGGAACCACACTTTGGCATTGTATACAATGCTAACCACCCCTTTCAGGCCATGGGAGAGCATTTACATGGATTTCCTGGGAGGTTTCCCAAGAACAAGGAATTGAATGACTATATTCTTGTGGTGGTGAATAGATTCAGCAATATATGTGTCCTCATTTTTGTAAGAAAACGATCAAAGCCCAAGAGAGCTAAAAAATTCCTTGTGAAGCTATTGCCTCCTTTTGGTTTCCCAAATCCCAAATCCATTATTTTAGGTAAAGATACCATGTTTTAAAATTTTTGTTGGACAACATTATGGAGGACGTTGGATACAACATTGGACAAATCCACCTCATTCCATCCCCAAACATATGGATAAATGGAAGTTGTCAATAGAATGCTTATTCATTTGTTAAATGCTTATTCATTTGTTGAAAGGGTATACCACATAATTACAACCACCCAAGGACATGCCATGATATCTTACATTTAGTGTGCATACAATAGGGTATGCTAAGTCATCTACTCACATGACACCATTTCAAGTTTGATATGGGTTCCTTCCACAATCACCAATTGACATGGTACATTACAAGCAATCAAGATATGGAATGATAGCCCATAAAGAGGAAGAGAAAAGTCAAGTGTAAAGGCAATCAAAGGAGACATTGTCTAAGTACAAAGAGACACATTACAAATATGGAAAAGAGCATAAGTTACAAAGTCAGAACAAAGTTTGGTCACACTTGAGTTTGGTCACACTTGACCAATCCTCAAGGAGAGAATGCAAGGGGAAGGAAAAATATCAAGCCCATAAGGTATGGTCCATTTGAAAAACATTCATAAATATACAATAATGCATTTCAAGCTTAATTTTCCATCCTATATAAACATCCATTCAATGTAGAATTTATTGTATTTGAAACTCTATAGGCCAAGTTTGTCAAAAGAATAAGTTGCAAGTGAGAAGTCAATTTTGCCCAAGATTGCAGACCTGGTACCTAAAGCACCAAAGCCATCGAAAATGACATTAAACCTTTACGAAGGGAAGAAAATGAGTATTTGCAGGTTATGCCAAGAGAACAGTTCCCAATTAGGGAAAAATAGTATACAAAAGACAAAGTGAGGGAACTCTTCCTTAAACTCATAGGAAAGTAAGCTTTTGGGCAAAAAAACTACTCCATTGGGGAGGTATGATTAGTATACAAAAGACAAAGTGAGGGAACTCTTCCTAAACTGAAAGTAAGCTTTGGGCAAAAACTACCCATTGAGTGCATGACCTAAAGGATAATCTATGCACTTTCGACCCTTTGTGGCGTGACTAATGACCTTCCATATTTTATTTTGATGTTCTAAATCCAACTTAAATATGAATTGCCAAAACCAATTATAACACAATGGCAAGCCACTTGTATGGGGATTACCTTAGTTCAAAGGTTCCAAATGCATAATTCAACAAGGGAGAAGAGCCTGCCACCGTATGGGCAGTAGGAGGCACAAACATTGTTTAGGAAACAACGTTGTTGGTTAAAAAAGGGGAAGACAACAAAAAATGTGAACACTGTGGTGAAAACAAGGTGGAGGCGTATACATGGTCCCAAAATGATATGAACAAGATCGCCTTCCTTTACCTAAGTGATGATCCCAACATATTAATTTGAGACAGACCCATATAGGTTTGAGGGAAACACTCAAAGAGTCCCTCCCTAATGCAAGGACCTGCTAGGGACATGAGAAGAGCACCTACTGAAAGGTGATCACAAAATGATTTACTTAACCAAATAGGGTAGCCAGAGGCATGGAGGATACATCATTGAATGGGTACGCAATGGCTAAGTAAAGAGGCATAAGGAAGGTCGAGGTGAATTCTCCCATGAAAGGAAAATAAAAGGGGGAAGAAGGTATCATCCCTAAGGAATAGTAAATCCAACTGTGGCATCATAGTGGAGTAACCAAAATGTAACAAATAGTTCAATATCTAAACTACTTTTCTCATCCCAAAGGAGGTGGATGACCCTAGAGCTAGATTGACATAGATTGGGTACAAGGATCAACTTTAGGAAATGCAAAGATAGTCCCAAAGGAAAGGATTTAATAGTCTAGGTTGATAAAATAGTCCACGTTTCACTAGACTTGTCTTCACGCTTCACATGCTTTGCAAATGTCATTGCAAAAGAAAAAAAATGTTCCATTTATCTAATTCCTTTCACTATTTTTCCTCTATAGACTACTGAATAAACGTAAAAGAGTGAGGGAAGGGAGACAATTTCCAACTCATTGTCTCTCGTGAAATTACTGACAGTGTTGTTTTCGACAAGGCCACTAAGCAAAATGGCTTGTTGCAAGTTGGCTAAGAATCCAACTTATAACAAGACGCAAATAATCTTAATATTAAGCAAAGGGATATGGGTCTCTTGGGCACATATTCCATTGAACAATGATAAGTCTCCCCAAACTATGTAAAATATTGCAAAGAAAATGAAATGCTATGTTATGAGAAAAAAAACATAGAAAAATAAAATCCCAGATGTAAGTGCATACAAAACAAAAAAGGGGAATCCCCAAAGTGTCCCTGGAATCTAAGGTATGGAGCCTCCAACCTGTAACGTGCTAGTCCTCCTTCCCGTGTCGCTCAATCACTAGGTGCAAGTGTGGTCTTCTCACTCCATGTTGCACCAACCTCCAAGCCAAGGACAATGAGGCAAAGAGAAGGAATTGTAAATGGAATAAGATGGGGGAAGAGGAGGTGCAAGCAAGTGTCAATGGGTGCCAAACAAAAGGGGCAATGGCAGGAGCATTGGCATGGTGTAAGGATACAAGGTGTAAACTATGAATAAGAAATAATGGAAACTTCTCACTATTATACATAAGAAAAACATGGCGTGGACCCATGCAAATGGTATCCCAATGCTCCCTCTTACATGGCGATTCGTTCTCGCAGTACCCTCGTGCAAGGTGCTCCCCCTATAATTGCATACCACATGTCCTCTTGTGCCCAACACTCCTCAACATGTGTGCCAAGGTAGTTACTTGATCCAATGCTTCTCCTCAACATATGTGTCTAGATCCACAACCAAACTCCTCAACCTAAGCATCCTAAGTCAATTATCCAACCTCCAAGGTGTATGTCACATAGTCCCATGCTCTTATGAGTAAGTGCCCTCCACCAAGTGCCTGTCACTCATCATCCTAAGTAGGTAACTCTCATAATAAAACAATGACTCCCCTATTGTGTGCACCCAATTGGTTAGTCGTCATGCCACAACCCCCCTAGGCAATGCACTAAGCTAGCACTCCATCCAAGCTCAAGCATCTTCTCAAACTAAGCCATCCATATGTCCATCAAGTATCACCAAGAGATTAACAAACTTAGCGCTTTCCTAGCTAGGTGAAAACACTTTTGTAGTAAACCCAACAACTAACAATTGCAACAAGTTAGGCAATATAAATGGCTAGGATTCCTTTAATAATGAGTTTTTACCCATATATCAACAAGCTAGTAGCCATAAAATCCACGAGGAAGGAGAAAAACCAGATTTGTACATTCATTAGGGATCGTTGTACAAGTTGGGGTAGAGGTTCTTGATGCATAATTCAAAGAGGGAGAAGAGGCTCCCATAATATGGGGGTAGTAGGGACAAAAATTGTTGAGGAAACAACTATGCTAGTTAAAAAAGGAAGACAACAAGAAATGGTCCCCAATTGACAAGGAAGCAGAGTGCCTCTTTCCCAAGAGGATCTAACAGTCTTAAGAGAGAATATAGTGAGGTTTGAAAAGACACTAGAGAATTCAGTAATGGAAAAGTCCTTGGGAGATGAGGGGTACCCTCTTTAGAAGGTGATCATAAACATTTCACTAATGGAATAGGGGGTAGCTAGGAGCCAAGGAGGACCCATCATTGAATGGGGATAGTAGAGGAATTAGTAAGGCAAAGAGGGGGAAGGAGATGAGAATAGAATTCTCCCATGAAAGGAAAATAAAAAAGCGGGAAGAAGGTATGATCCCTAACGAAGAGTGAATTCCAATCCATCTATAGTCCGTTTAAACCACAAGGTACCAAAACAATGCACTTGCTTGGGACTCTATCTGGGGTCATAATGGACTATCCAAAATGTAACAAATAGTTCAAAACCTAAAATTGATGCTACTGATATCGGTCTGCAAACATCTGAATGCACTAGGTCTAGGATCTCCTTAGAGCTATACTCGCTACTTGGGAAAGTAGCCTTGGAATTCTTACATACTCCTTGTTGTTCAATTCTAAACACTAGAAGACCTGTGATTATCTCCCTCACAATATGCAGTGCTCTATGATGTAGGTACCCCATTCTCTAACCCCTATTACTTGCATTGTATCTACAATGGATTCCTTCGGTTTGATGAGGACCTATTGGTTCTTGAACTCAACTGCATAGCCCTTATACTCCATGGCCGAAATTGAAAGAGATTATTTCTGAGACCAAGAACAAACAAGGGGTCATCAAAATCAAAAGAGTTACCTAACTCGAGCTGGAAGGGAATAGTACCAACTCCTACTACTAGGTACTTGGCATCATCATCGAGCTCAACATGTACTCCTGAGTCCTGCCTCTTTAGACTAGAAAATAAGGCCGGACATAGTTAATATGACGAGACGCCCCATTGTCCATGTCAACACATTCTTAGGAACTGTGTTGGTAGAAAGGCAAGATACCATCAAGAAACCCTTCTCAAATTGAACATCAAACACGTTCATCTAAGTTTCTACAAATGATGCTACCTACTTCTCTTGTTTCTTCCATTTACCCTTCTTCTTCTATGGACACTCTAATGCACAATGGTCGCGCTTATGACAAATGAAGCATTTTATTTTACTCAAATCCTTCTTTCTTGACTGTGAGGCTAACTCCCCACTCTTTCCATTGCTTGATAAATGAAGCACTTTATTTTACTCAAATCCTTCTTTCTTGACTGTGAGGCTAACTCCCCACTCTTTCCCTTGCTTGGTCCTTTAAATTTGCCCTTAATTTTCTTACCAAACAAGGCTAGGTTCTCATCACCAGCCTTCTTGTCGACCTTTGAATCCATCTGAGTCTCCTGTTGTATACAGTCATCCGATAGCCTTTACTGTTACGAAGGTTCTCACAAGCACAAATACCTTTGAAAAATGAATCCCATGAAGCTAGGAATCCATTCAATGCCATGTTCACTAGCTCTACATTTGTAGCCTTCTCCCCAATTGCCACAAGTTCATCACAAATCTGCCTGACCTTCGTAAGTTAACTAGTGACTGAATCTAATCTGGTCATCTCTATGGATCTGAGTTTCTCACGCAATATAATCTTTCTATTTATGTTCGTACTCTGGTAGAGGCTTACCAAGGCATTGGACATTTATTTTGTCGTCTTCTTTTGTAATGTTCCTTGCTAATGTTTTTTTGGTTTTTTTTCTTTGTTATGTAATTTAGGAAGTGAAACAAACTTATTGTATGAAATACTATACAGCAATCTACAAAACTCTGAATTATTTATATGATTCCAACGAAATACCACACACAAATCAAATTTTAATTATTCCCAAATGGCTGCAATACACAACAGAATTCTAGCAATTAACACACAATGAAAGTTAAGCACCTGGAAAGCCTTTGCTATAATCTGTCCTTCAGATTAAATGAGAGATGGATACCATGAATAGTTGCATTGATATAACAACTCTCTTGTACAATACAAAACTGAACTATATGCAAATATAATAAAGCATCGGTCTGTGGGAAGAGGAAATCGCTCCCAGAATTGCATATACAATAAATCAGCAACTAAACTCGATCCAGGTGAAGGAAATAAGTTACTAGCAGCCTGAAAATAAATTCTAACTGAAGAAACTCGACCCAGTTTTTCTTTATGTGCCCAGCATACAGTTTTTTCCCCTCCACTTTCTATTATAAAACGGCCTCCTAGCAGAGATAATTTGATCCCTTTGCAGATTTAGGAGTTATAGCTCTTATGGTGCACCCTTTCTTCACACAAATTGTATCTTACTTCGAGAGAAACATAGCTACAGCAACTACACTTGGAAGTTCCCCTAAGGACTCGCCCTCCTATGGATATTTCGCCCCACAACTCAATAAACTCAACTCCCAATGAAGAATATATCCCAACAAATGAATAATTCAACCCTGTTCCAACAAGTCGAACCTTGCAAGACATAACTCAACTGCCTCCTCCAAGAAATCAGACACACATAAAAGAAGTAGTCACTAAAGATATCTCATCTATCAATGAAGCACAAGGAAGAAATCTGGATGATCTCTTCTCCAAATGACCAGCTAGGGTGGATTTGTCACACCACCGAAACCAACCTCAAAAAATTATCCTAGGGTTTTCGTCCCAAGAGTTCACAAAGCCACAAAGAGCTCTCTCAAATGAAAATTAGAAATTGACAAGACCATAATGAGAGAGGGTGCCCCCTTTTTCCCTTTTTATGCTTTGGTTGACTCTTTTGTGACCCTTTTTCCCTTTTAATAAATTCAAGTGACTTTTCATATTCTCAATAGTCACTTAAGCACCTTTTTCCAATTTACTCAATGTCACCTTTAAATTTAATTAATTCCCGCTACCATGACATTTAGTAAATAATTAATTCCCTTTTTGCTCCTTGACTATAGCCTATGACAATTACTTAGGCTATTTCGTCAATTCCTAGAGGACTCATTTGGAAAGGGATATTACAATCCTCCCTTCTCGAGATTGCTTGTCCTCAAGCAACTAAAAATTTGGACGCTGCAAGATATGATCACTTTCCCACGTGGCATCCTCTAATGTCAAATCTCGCCCACTGATGAGGTATTCCCGAATCACCCTTTTACACAATCTCTTCTCTTGGACCTCCAATAGCTCCTTAGGAACCAACACTAGCTTCCCCTCCTCATCCAATGGAGGTAGCTCTGCTGAAGTGGTGAACGTTTGCTCCAATGCCTTTTTGAGACATGAGACGTGAAACACATTACGAATGTTGCTTACCTCCGACAATTTGAGTTCATAAGCCACTTCTCCAACTCTTCGACCCACCCTATAGGGTCCATAAAAACGTGGCTTAAGCTTCTTTACGCCACTTTTCTTTAGTGAAGACCGTTTGTATGGTTGTAGCCTCAAGAAAACCAAGTCTCCAACCTCAAAAGTGCGCTCGACCATGTGCTTGTCTACAAATAGCTTTTGTTGACTCTAGACAGTCTGTAGATTGTCCTTGAGAGCCTTGAGTATGTCTTGGCTCTCTTAGAACTAATACTTGGCCTTAAGAGACCTGCTATCCCCAAATGCCAAGTCAACAACGCACAGAGCATCGTACCCATACAATGCTTGGAATGGTGTCATGC
This sequence comes from Picea sitchensis, assembly GCA_010110895.2. Taxonomy (NCBI): domain Eukaryota; kingdom Viridiplantae; phylum Streptophyta; class Pinopsida; order Pinales; family Pinaceae; genus Picea; species Picea sitchensis. The sequence goes on along the minus strand of SNQJ01S0014414.1, from coordinate 95,278 downwards.
CTATAAACATGTGATGAGTGGTGTTGTAGCGATGTTCTCCCAAATTCAACCACTTCACCCATGCCTTCTGCTGCTCGGACATGTAGTTACATAGATATCCCTCAAGCCATTTGTTCACAATCTCGGTCTAGCCATCCGTCTGAGGGGGGTAACTAGTGCTGGGAGTCAACTTTGTGCTAGCCAGTCTGAACAATTCCTGCCAAAATGCACTAAGAAACATGTTGTCCCTGTCGCTGACAATAAACCTTGGCAGCCCATGGAGTCTAAATATCTCTCTGAAGAACAACTCTGCCACATGTGTTGCATTGTATTCAGAGGATATGGAAAAGAAGTGAGCAAATTTTGTCAAACGGTCGACCACTACATATATACAATCTCTGCCTTGGGCCTTCGATAGCCCTGTGATAAAGTCCATGGATATGCTTTCCCATTTCTGCTCTAGGATGGGCAATGGCTATTGTAGCCCTGTCGGATGGGTATGCTCTGACTTGTTCTGCTGACAAGTCACACACTCTCTCATGTCCTTCAGCACATCATCTTTCAGGCCCTTCCAAGTGAACCTCTCCCTGACCTGCCTGTAGGTTTTGAAGAACCCCGGATGCCCTGCCAATGGTGTATTGTGCATAGCCTCCATGATTTTCTCCTTTAGTGTAGATTTCAGCACTAGATATATACGGTCTTTGTAGTAGATGATGTCATCCACCACTTTATACATGTCATCCTCTGCATTGTGGTCCATCACCTCACAAGCAAATTTGTTCTTGGAGTATTCCACCAAGAGCTGAGATTTCCAATCTGTCGAAACCTCAGCAAGTGAAAACACCATTGGTTTTCTGGAGAGAGCATCTGCAACTGCATTCTTTTTCCCTTTTACATACTCAATGTCAAAATCATAGGCCTACAGTTTGCTAACCCATTTCTACTACCTTTCATTCAAGTCTTTCTTCCCTAGAAAATGCCTCAAGTTGTTATGGTCTGTTTTTACAACAAACTTTCCACCTACCAAGTATTGTCTAAACTTCACCAAAGCATGCATGATGGTAAGCATTTCCTTGTCATAGATGGAGTAGATTCTTGCCAACTCTGTGAGATTTCTACTCTTGTGTGTTATAGGATACCTTTGTTGCATCAGAATTGCTCTTATCCCTTCACCCAATGCATCGCACTCAAGCACAAAGGGCTGAGAGAAGTCGGGAAGTGCTAAAACTGGGCAGGTGCTCATCATTTCCTTCATGCAGTCAAATGTCTTCTGAGCCTCTTCGGTCCATCTGAATGCTCCTTCCTTTGTGAGGTCTATGAGAGGTGCAGCCAACTATGAAAACCCTTTCACAAACCGTCTATAATAACTGCAAATCCCAAAGAAGCCACGCAGGTGTGCGACATTTTTGGGTGGTGGCCAATCCAATATAGTGTTAGAAATGTAAATCAGGAGGTCACGCCATGATTTTGTGATGTTTTACATGGTGGGGTCAATTTTGAATTTCCTAAACTGTTTTATAATATAAAAGTGACTTTATCTTTTTTTAATGACTTAGGTGAAAAGTTAAGTTGTGGGTCCAAAAAAAATTTGTGGGCATTTAATAATAAAGTGTATTATTAAATGAGCATTTAATGTGAGCCTTTAGATATGATTGATCTCAACCATTGATGAGTTAGTTGAGATTAGTTAGTTAGGTTTTTGGGAAGAGGAAAAATATTAAAAGACATCTAGGGAAAGAGAGAAAACATTATTGAAGTCACATTATCATTAATTGAAGAGAGAGAGCAATTAATGAGTTGGAGAAAGGTAGAGCAAGAGCAGTATTTCAAGCACGATTTCCAAGAGAGAATTCCATATAGCATGAGCATTTAATTTATGGGTTGTACTGTTGTATACACAATTGGAGGGCACATTTATTATTTCTAGGTCGTGTAGTGATTTCCAGCATGCAAACTGAGGTTAATACAGTTTTTAATGAAGGTTGTCCAGTTTCAGATTGCAAGCACACATTTCTAGACTGATTTCTATGCATTTATTGCTGGTTTGGACAGTCCGTACAATGTACGGAATTGAAAGAAAGGGAGCAGTAACAGTCCATACAATTTCTAAAGACAAATGTTGGTCAAAATGATGAGATAAGTACAGCTAGAATGATTGTAATTTGTACTTGAAATAAAATATTTTCTCTATCTTTGGGTTGCCTCACAGTTCATGAGGATTTTCCTTGGCTTATGCCTAATTTCTTGTGTCAACTGCTTATAGTAGGATCTACTTGGTTGATTGGTACTTTCATTTTAGTTTCAATTTGATTCCATTCCATTAAATGCATGTGGTGTAATTGGTTCATTAATAACTCAAATTAAATGCAAAGTCAAGTGTTTCAGCCAAGTGTTTGACGATAGGTTTCAGTGAAGTTTTGCTTTTTATCATAGAAAATATACATATGGCATGTATCTTCTCCCTGTGCATTGACCACATGTCCCAAGTATAGAATCTTTGTCATGCCAAATTTACACTTCGACTCTTTGGCATATAGAGACTGGTCCTCCATGATACTTAAGATCTCATCCAAGTGCCTCGTGTGATCCTCCCATGTCCTGTTATAAATTAGGAGTTCATCAAAGAATACCAAGAGAAATTTCCTCGACTGCTTTTTGAAGATGTGATTCATGCATGACTGAAAAGTATCTGGTGCATCACTCAGCCCAAATGGCATGACGAAGAACTTGTAGTGCCCATAATGGCATCAAAAAGCAGTTTTTGGGATGTCCTACTCTCTCACTCTGATCTAGTGGTACCCTAATCGAAGATCAATTTTCAAAAAATATAGTGACACGTGCAACTCATCCAATAGCTCATCTATTCTGGAAACTGGATACATGTTTTTAATTGTCGTCTTATTCAGCGCTATATAATCGATGCACATCTGCATTGTACCATCCTTCTTCTTCACGAACACTACCAAAGAAGCGAATGGACTCGTACTCGACCTAATGTGCCCCATCTCCAACAGCTCCTTACTGGCCTTTTCAATCTCATCCTTGAATTTCTCGGGGTGCCTGCAAGGAGTGGTGATTACTGGTTTGGCTCCCTCCTCCAACTCAATAGTGTGCTCGAATCCCCTGTCGGGTGATCTCCCTAGAGGTATCTGCCCAAATACCCGATCATGTCTACTTGGCAGTGTCTAGATGTGCACATGATGTTGATGGTTGTTGCCAAAAGGCTTCTCAGTAGTGAGCAAGCACTCTACTGCATAAGCAACATTACCATGTCTGAATATTTCCTCCATCCTTTTTGTTAAGACGATCATGGGAGCATCATTCAACATGCCTCTCAAGACCACTTTCCTACCATTCCCGCTACCTTAAAACTCCAACTCCATATCCTTGTAGCCGACTGTATGCCTCCCTATGGACACAAGACATTGAACCACCAACATGACATTGGTATCCTGTAACTCAACTACATAGAAGTCATCAGTCATTGTGTAGTTGTCCAATGTCAAACATAGCTGCAAGATATTATGTGTGCAAGGTATGACAAGCCTGCCAGCTACTGCCACAACAAATCCCTTGAAATCCATCATATGAATCTCTCTCTTAGCCACCAAGGCTGAGTCAATAAAATGATGGGTTGCCCCACCATCAATCAATACGATGACTCACAAACCTTGTACAACATCCCTAATCCGGAAGGTGTGAAATATGGGGACACTCGATAGAGTGGCACAATAGCTCTACTCTTGGCTTCCTCCTGTGGTTGCTCCTCATGCAAAGCTTCTTTCTCCTGAACTCATTACGAGTTGTCGCCTCATCCATCTTCTCCTTTCTCGTTCCTTCTTTCTAAAAGGGCTCTTCATCTTTGTTCTTTTGAGGAATGAACGGTTTGGAGAAAGTTTGTCTTGGGAACCACGTCCTCCATGTCCTGTGTTCGGATGATGGCATCTTGCAACGTCTCTGGTTTGAAGGCATTCACCCAACCACGTAGTGGCTCAGATAAACCTTTTGTAAACAACATCACCAACCTCTGCTCCGATATGTCTATCACTGTGACCACCTGCCTCTGAAACTCGGTGATGTATGCATCCAATATCCCAAAATGTTTGATTTGTGCCAACTCCCTGAAGTGTATCTTCGAATCCTTTCTGTCAAACCTCCCCATCAGCTTCTGTGTGAAGTTCAAGTAAGAGGTGATGTTGGCATTGTTATCCCCAATTTTTAGGGATGACTAAGGAGATTATGACTCGAGGCCCTCACGTTGCAGACATGGAGTACTAAGAGACAGATTGACCGGTGATGTCCACTTGCACAGTTGGAGACCCACTTCGCCACCACGCTTCTGGAGCCATCACCATGGCATTCACCACACCAAGTTGCTTCCAGAAGACATTAGGTCTTGCTCCATGAGGTACAAGTCAGGTATTATGGTAAGTATCACTCTAATATTTGAGGCATTTGAATATGTTGTATTGAAGTTGCTTTTGATTATAGAACGATTGCTTAGACATTATGCGTCTAACCTTGTTTCATCTTGGTGAGTGTCATCGATTTCCTAGTAAATGGCCAACTTTTGGGGAAAGAGTGTGATTGGGGGTCTCATGAGGGGTCATCGTACCATTCCTGACCATACTTACCACTTTCCTTCTCTTGTTCCCCTACCAGATCACCCTCTTCTAGGTTTTATAGCCTTATTGACCCAAGAAGGGCATATACCTCATTTCATGGGAAGAAGGGGTTGAAGGCCAAGAGGGATTGTAGTTGGCAAAAGTTAAAAGCCAAAATCATAACCTTTCAAGTGCTCACCCAAACAGGTCTTGATAACGATGAATTGTTTCCCTTGAATTGAAGACCTAAAAGAATAATTCACATAAATAAATGTCTTGCTTGTCGAAAGACTTACACATGTGCGTTATAAGGTTTGTGTTACCCATATGGCACTATGTGTACCTCTATTTTCAAGTGGCATTGTGGTGTTGCCTTTTCAAGCTTAACGTTATCCACTAGGAGCACCCAAATGTTTGGACCTTAACTAATTAATGGCAATAAATGGGCTTGGAAAAAGGATGCACTAAAAACGAAGGCGCAGCACACCCTCTATAAAGGCACCCATAGATGAGACAATACGAGCAATTGTATGTCATGAAACCCATAAACCTATGAAGTCTAATCCCCATCCACCTCATATCCACTACATGACCTTGAAGGGGTTACCTTTGAAGTTTGGAAGCATCCCTTACTTGAGGGTTTTGGCTCAACCAATAGGGTTTTTAAGAGACCCCTCCAATACCTAAACTTAGTCAATTGCATAGGGTCTTTGAGCACTTGTTTAATTTGATGGGGTAGTTTTGATGCACATGTTTAGGTGGCTCATGTATTAGACGTGATTTTACTTGCTATGATATGTTTGACTTCAGGCCTTTGGAGGGCGCATTCATTGTCTTTGCAAGACCCTGTTTGGTGGACAGTTTTGAAAGAACAAGCCTAGCTTGGGATTTCTTGGTGCATGAGCCCACAAGTTGGACGCCTTAGCCCACGCTTCAGACGATGGATGTAGCCTTTGGAGGCTTGAGAGGGCACCCTAGAGGATCTCACCTAGCCCCTATTAGCCCAACGATTTGCCTTTGGAAGCTAAATCATTGCACTTTTGGGCTTTTGTCTTGTTGGGTGCTAGGGTTTGGTGGAGATGATGATGATTGATGGACACTTGGAACTTTGGGATGGGAGGACCCCTTGCATTGTGGAGAAGACACTTAGCTTGAGGACACATGGCCTTTGGAGGCCTAGCGCTTTCTCCTACAACCCCAATGACTTCTCCAAAGTACCAAAACATCACCCTTTAGGGTGTGATGTCATGTTTCTAGGGTTTTGTGGTTTACCCTTGTTAAGTGTACAAACTTTATTTTAGATGTTTGGTATAAATAAAGATCAAACTCATTTCATTTGAGATATGACTCTCCCATCTTGGAGAAGATACTTGGCTGAAATTTTTACCCTCTTTGGGAAAAATCAATTTCTCTCTTTCTTATACAATTTTTGAATGCTAAGTGTTTATCATGTGTAGGAAAGTGATGCGCTATCTCTTGGAAGCTTGTCTCTTGCTTTGTGGTGGAATTTACTTGGTAAACTAGGGTTTGATCTTGCATCTTGTAGAATTGGTAAGGAAATTTCTGCATTAGTTGGTATTTTCTTCTTGTTCCATGCTATTCTTGTTTGAAACCCTAGGAGGAGTATAAGTGCATACACCCTCCACCAAGTTTCATCTCTTTTGTTGGTTGATAAGTTATTTTTGGCAAGGTTGCTAGGAGGAGTACAAGGGTGTACACCCTCCTAGATTTACCTTAGTTTGGTTTACATGCCCTAGGGAGTAAAAGGGCTTACACCCCTAGGGATATTGTGGGCCGAACTATCACATCCAAGACTCAATTTACCCAATAGATTAAAGGCACTAATCTAGAAATTGCATTGGAGAAATAAATTTCTTGCATTAGAAAATCTGATTTAACCAGATATTGATTTGGTTCAAAGTGCAATCAATTGTATGTTTTACATGCCTACTTGAGCCACTAGGGCATCTCATTTAGCCAAAGTATTCTTGTTGCTGTCATAAATCTAATGCTACAGCCATTAGGGCTGCATAAAACATCTTTCTTTCACTCATTACTCACTTGCCAACCGCCAAAATAGCTTGTAAACTTGTACTTTTGTTCAGCTACTCATTGTCAATCATCTAAATGGTTTACTTGTGGATTTTTGGGATTGGAATTTGCTGTTGTAGCAAACCTTTGCTACAGCCATAAGGCTGTTGTTATAAACTTCTGAAAAAATCTCTTTACAGCCCTATATTGCCATCAAAGGTTGTGCTTGGATGTTGGATAATTGTTAAATTACTTGCATTGGAAAATGTGATTTAACGAGATATTGATTTGGTTCAAAGTGCAATCAATTGTATGTTTTACATGCCTACTTGAGCCACTAGGACATCTCATTTAGCCAAAGTATTCTTGCTGCTATCATAAATCTAATGCTACAGCCATTAGGCCTGCAGGAAACATCTTTCTTTCACTCATTACTCACTCGTCAACTGCCAAAATAGCTTGTAAACTTGTACTTTTGTTCAGCTGCTCATTGTCCATCATCTTGATGGTTTACTTGTGGATTTTTGGGATTGGAATTTGCTGTTGTAGCAAACCTTTGCTACAGCCATAAGGCTGCTTTTATAAACTTCTGAAAAAAACTCTTTACAGCCCTAAATTGCCATCAAAGGTTGTGCTTGGATGTTGGATAATTACTTACCTGTTTAGTGCTCCATTGTCCAATAAACTTTTTATGCTTTTGATGGTTAATTGTGCATCTGTTATAACTTTCTTATTGTTGATATAAATCTGATATATGCTGCAGTTTTGGGATAGCAAGCTTATCTTGTTGATTCCCCTTAGGTTTTGAGGCTTATATTACAACATATTGTCTTGTTTTGGTGTTCTAACATTGTTTTGCAGGGATACAACCTTCACAACCATCTCCCACATTCCAAGACCTCTTTCTTGAGCCTCAAAGCCTCTCCTTCTTTTGACCATAGGGGTGTTCTTCTCATTTCCTCACTATCTCGTTGCAATCCCCCTACGGTCACCCGGGATTCCCCTCTTGTGTAGGATTTTTCCTTCACTAAAGTGAGGGGAGGGTTTATCTAAGGTGACAGTGGATAGACTCTCCCATAGTTCTCGCCATTTTGTGGATTGGGTCAGGCTTTTCCCAACCTACAATTTGTGTGATAACAGGCATGTCCCAAAGTGACCAATCCACGGTACCACCACTCATGGGCCTTGTTGACTGCCTCTCCAACATAGGTGGTCAACTCCATGTGCCATGAAGAGATGCATCATCAGATGCTCACTGTCGAAGACATTTGGTTCTACAGGGCATTGTTTGGCCCTAACACTTCTTTTTGTAACTGGAATTTCCACACCCCTGCGTGGGTCAATAATGTAATAGGTCTACATGAGTCATGTCTAGGTCAGTTACCTTGGGATCGGTTCACTGGGAGAGTTCCTTTCACCGAGGGTTTTTTATCTTCAGGTTATCAATTGGGCTTTTCAGCCTTATTGATTTCCCTTTAGTTTTTCCCTCACACTTGCAATAATTCCTCCAAAGTGGTGAATGATGTTCTAGTGGGCTTATCTTTTGGTAACTATTGTTACGAAATGATGTAAATGACCACGCAAGACATCTTAGAAAGTTTGGTTCGCGGAATTCCGTCAAGTCTAGATTTTTTTTTTAATTAATTAAATTTCTCTAAGCTTGAAGGTTTAATTATTTAATTAATTAATTATTTTTGAGCAAAAATTGTAAAAACTAGGTCCTTGGACTTTTGATAGGGGTATTTGTGCTCAAAAGAAATGGAATAGCACCCCCTACATCCATGGACTAAGTTTCATCTCAATAGGACAACTTTTGCTATGGGTTGGTCCACCCAGAGTGTTAGTCAAAAACAACAATATTAATTGCTAAAGTCCAAACATGGCAAAAATGTAATTTTTAAAAATGAGTTAAAAGGATGATGTAAAGATGGATAAAGGTGAGAGAGATTTTTCCTAACCTTTCATAACCTT
>SNQJ01S0014414.1:70974-86638 GCA_010110895.2 Picea sitchensis | reverse complement strand
GTGCCTTCCTTCTAGAAAGTCTCCAAAAAGTTTAAAAAATGATAAAAAAATCAATGGGAGACTTATGCTATCCCTTGGCACGCTTTTCCTAGCCTCCCACTACCTCTTTGCTTCATCTCAATGCCTCTCCATTCCCCTTCCCTCATTAATTCCTCTCCATTCCTCTCGTCTCCCCCAAATGGTGTGTCCTCCAAGGAGAGTTACGCCCCCCCTCTTGTGGATCTCCTAGGAAAATTCATTTTTTGATGGTTGGGCTCCTTTCTCTCCCTTGGCACTCATCCCATAAGCCTCACACTACTCTTTTGTGTGATCCCTACACCCTACCACTCTTCTACACCTTAGATCTTAACTCCAAACCCTAGATGGTGTGCCCTAGCCTTGGGATCTCTTCTTTTGCTTGGTGGTGGACACTTGGCATTAATCCAAGAGGGGTGAGTTTGCCTCTCCAAGTATAAATAGATCCCTCTACTCACTCCCAACTCACCATATCTTGAGTTAATGTTATGCTACTTGATTTCTCACTCTCTCTCTCTCTCTTTCTTTCCATCATTTCCATCATTTGGCTCTTAGAGTTTTGGAGTAAGTTCTCTCCAAGATCCATTTCTTGAGTAATAAAGAGAAGCTTTGGAGGACAATTGGAAGAGTTATGCACATGCTTGTTCTTGCCACACATATGAGGTAAATTTGTTTAGATTTGGTTGGTGATTGCACACATTGGATCTTAGGTAAAATGTTGCGTGGGTAGATCTATCAATGCACATGCTTGTAGATCTATATATCGTGTTTTGCTAGATAGGATTGAAATGTCATCTTGTTAGTATATGCAACATATTATCTCTTGTATGCACATCACCTCTCAAGTTTTGCAGGTTTAGCTTCAAGGGTTTCAATGGGAATGCACCAAGAAAAAGTCTTCCCTTGAAACACATACAAACTCCATACTTTCTCACCCTTTACTCTTCTTCTTATTGTTGTTCACATTCATATATATTTCAGCTAGTTTAACTTAGCAAGATAGGTCATTTATATCAAAGTTTATCAAATTTTCGTAAGAAAAATTTTTTGCCTTAAAAAAGCAAAAAAATGTCTTCACTTTGCTTGTTGTTTGTAGCATTTCCAGCAAGGATACCTTGCTGGTTTTTGCAGGTTCATATCTGGTTGAGAGGGGTTTTGGCTATCCAAAGGCATCCACACAACACTCAAATACCCCCCAAAGGGATTGGTAGCTATTTCTCAACCTTCTTTCTCAATTTCTAAGCTTTCTTGAGCATAAATCTTCTTCCTTTTGTTGATTTAGTGGCTCATAGTTGTGGGAGAAGGAGTGGTACGGCCTCCTCCCACGTGTGAGCCTTGGGGTAGCTAGGGTTTATCATAGATCTTGTTTTTCTTGCATTTTTGGCACCTTTTGAGCTAGGACGTGGGGATTAGGCTTTGCTTGGTTTGTTTGCTTGTCTCTTAGCTCATCTCTCTCTCTTGCTTGCTTCTTTCTTTCTCTCAAGTTATTTTCTTAACTTAAATGAATCTAGTAAATGCCCACCTATTGGGAGAGGAATACCCCAAGTGGTAAAGTTAGGGTTTAATACGTGTTATTGATCTCTAAGTGCTTAATGTTTTGATATATTCTAGATCTAGATCTCACACATAATTAATCTCTAGCTTAAGCCTATTGGGCATCATCAACTTAGCTAGATTTGTTTGCATGCTCAAGCTCCTTAAAGTTCAATCTTTACTTTACATGCTTAAATCTAACCCTCAATTTTAAATGCTTCAATAAGTTAAGTGAATGGTGTTTTTCTTTCATGATTTAATCTTTTAAGGCCATTTGCCACATGCTTGAAGTAACTTTCATGGTTAAGTTGACATTGTAGGCAAACACTTAAATCTTGTTTCTCACACTTGTGCTTGGATCTTAATGCTTTAAATCACAATAAGATAAGTGTGCTCATCTTTTTTCATCTTGTTGGCAAGTTGTTCTTGCCCTTGTAATTGTTTCTTAACTTTGCAAGCTACACATTGGTGCACTAAGTAATTTGCTCTCACATAGCTTATATGTGTTAATGCCTTTTCATTTACAAGCTTAAGCAACACATTTTTTAAGCTGAAGTAAGTTTCGGCCATAGTCCAAAATCACATTTTAAAAGTGTCATAAAATCTTTAAAACACTCTAAAATACACCTAAAAGTATACCTAATTCATATATTAACTTAATAGACTTAATAGGGTACCTTAGACCACCATCTTCACCATCTAAAATGGATATTGAGGAGGGAAACAGACGGTGATAGGCCGGGGACGGTCTCACGGCACAAAGGAGTGTCCTTTCCATAAAAACTCAATGCTTTGGACTGACTGTGACAGCTAGGGTTAGCCTCGTTGCTATACTATCTTGAGCATCCAGCAGCCATTTGGCAATAGGAGGAGGCGGCTTTGGTGAAAATCTCAATAAAGGTAATTAAAACTTGATAATCTTAAGAAACCTTTAATAATCCAACCTTGGGCTTAATCTAATAAATACTTTGTGGGTTTAATAACTAAGAGTGGGTAATCTTCATCATCCTTATAACACTTGTGCTTAAAAATCTCTAAATCTTCTTTGTTGATGTGTTGATGATAATGATGTGTTGATGATAATCTCATAAATGTGATGATGCTTTGATCTCCTTATATCCTGCATACAAATACTTGAAAGTGGTTAGCTTGCTTTTTGTACCCTAGCATCCTTTACTTGTAAATCTTGTATTTAATATTTGATTCAATTATTCTTTTGTATATCTTGTAATCATATTTGTAACGAATCATCCTTTAACTTTAGTCGACCCCTTGCCCAATCTTAGGCACTAGTCTTATTTTCCCTAGGAAAAGGCTTGCTTAACATACTAACCTTGCATCTTGCATTGTTGCCTTAGCATCTTAGGTCAGAATCCCCCCAAACCTTAACAAACTAAAATCAACTCCTAGAACTTAACTTTAAAACATAACTAAAAACTAGGGACTACCCCCCTTGGCTTCCCTAGGAGTGAGCCTAGACGGAAGAGGTTATGGTCAAAGTGACAGCGTGGGCAGTGAACCTAGGCATTGTGCCTCCAAGGACACACTAAGTGAGTCGGACTTAGCTAATGTTTGCAAGTGTGTATAAGGACGGCAACAGGCCTCTCTGTCAAAATGCAGGGCAGAGAATTGTTTGCTTGGTTGGTGGTAATCAACTGAGTCAAGAGTTGTGCTAACTGTTGTTGCCCAGTAGCTTACCCCTCTGAGATTTGCAAGGCCCTATTCTCATTTTCATCCCCCATGTCTCCCGTCGATTCTACCTACAGTTGGTTCTCTTCTACTATCTCTTCTTGGTGAAAAATATTTTCTGCCCCTCGTTGTCTCCTACTTTTGTAGGTGATGTATCCTTCTCCATCTTCTTGATTCATGAAAATTTAAATTCGCTCAAGCTGGCAAGACTAAGGCTCTGATACCATTGTAATGTTCCTCGCTAAAGTTTTTTTGGTGTTTTTGCTTGGTTATGTAATTTAGGAATTAAAACAAACAAATTGTATGCAATACTATACAACAGTCTAATAAACTTTGAATTATCTAGATGACTCCAATGAAATACCACACACAAATCAAATCTTCCTTATGTTTAATTACTCCCAAATGGCTGCAATACACAACAAAATTCTAGCAATTAACACACAATGAAAATTAAGAACCTGGAATGCCTTTGCTATAATCTATCCTTCAGATTAAATGAGAGATGGAGACCATGAATAGTTGCACTGATATAACATCTCTCTTGTACAATACATAACTGATCTATATGCAAAATATAGTAAAGCATTGGTATGTGGGAAGAGGAAATTGCTCCCAGAATTGCATATACAATGAATCAACAACTAAACTTGATCCAGATGAAAAAAATAAGCTGCCAGCAGCCTGAAAATAAATGCTAACTAAAGGAAATCAAACCAGCTTTGCTTTAAGCTCCCAGCATACAATTTTGTCCCCAATTTCTATTATAAAACGACCTCCTAGCAGAGAAAATTTGATCCCTTTTCATATTTAGGAGTTCTAGCTCTTATGGTGCATGCTCTTTCTTCACACAAATCGTATCTTGCTTCAAGAGAAACATAGCTACAACAACTACACTTGGAAGTGCCCCCAAGGACTCGCCCTCCTATGGGTATTTCGCCCCACAACTCAATAAACTCAGCTCCCAATGAAGAATATATCCCAGAAAATGAATAACTCTACCCTGTTCCAACAAGTCGATCCTTGCAAGACACAACTCAACCACCTCCTCCAAGAACTGAGCCACACATAAAATTAGTCACTAAAGATATCTCAGCTATCAATGAAGCACATGGAATAAATCTGGATGATCTATTCTCCAAATGACCAACTAGGGTGGATTTGTCACACCACCGAAACCAATCTCAAAAAATTATCCTAGGGTTGTCGGCCAAGAGTTCACAAAGCCACAAAGAGCTCTATCAAATGAAAATTAGAAATTGACATGACCAGAATGAGAGAGGGTGCCCCCTTTCCCTTTTTATCCGTTGGTTGACTCTTTTGTGACCCAAACAAGAAAAAATGATATACAAAAGACAAAGTGAGGGAACTCTTCCCTAAACTCATAGGAAAGTAAGCATTAAGCATTTTCGGACCAAAAGCTTCTCCACTGGGGAGATATGAATCGAGAGGATCATCTATGTCATTTTTAGACCTTCTATATTTCATCTGGGAGTTGTGACCAATGACCTTCCATATTTCATTTGATGTTCTCAATCCATCTTGAATATGAATAGTCACACCCTAATGAAAAACAAGGGAGAGCCACTTGTATGGGGATTGCCTTCTAGTTCAAAGGTTTTAGATGCATAATTCACATAGGGATAAGAGGCTCCTACAATTGTTTAAGCAACAATGGTGTTGGTTAGAAAACAGGAAGACAACAAGAAATGAGACACACCCAAGGGAGGTGTAGGTGGACAACATTATGGTTTGCCCAAATCCATTATTTTAGATAAAGATACTAGGTTTTAAAGTTTTTGAAGTTTTTGTTGGACAACATTATGGAGGAAGATGGATACAAGATTGGACAAATCCACCTCTCTCCATCCCTAAACATATAGACCCATTATTGAATGTGGATGGTAAAGGAATTAGGATGGAAAAGCGGGGGAAGGAAGGGGGTGGAGAATTCTCCCATGAAAGGAAATAAAAAGAGGGGAAGAATGTATCTCCGCTAAGGAACATTGAATCCAACCTATTGATAGTCCATTTAACCCACAACGAGCTACCAAAACAATGAACTAGTTGTTGATTTTATGGTAGCCGCATGAGGTATTATCCTCCACTTGTGACCTTTGATGAGATTAGAATATTCCAAGAAGCAAGAGAAACCATAAAAGACTTGGACATAACCCTAGAAGAGAAGTCGACTAAAGAAAATATTTTATATTGAGTCTTTAGCCTCCAGAAGAAGAAGTTGGCCCAGACAGCTTAGAGAAAGTAGTATAAATAAAGGACGCCAGTTCTCATTTGAGACAGACATCTCGAAACTGCAAAAATCCACTTGTGCGCACTGCAGAAATCTAGTAGTGTGCAAGTCTAGGAGCAGCTGCAGCTGCAATTCCTACAACCTGTAATTTCGGTCTTTCAAGGTTGGACTTTCTCATCAGTCTTGGTTATCTTTGCTTGGTGCATTAGCCTTGGTTGGCTATTGATTTGCTAAAGGAATTATTCTCTCTGTCAAGGTCAAGGTGCTCGGGGGTGGCATTTGTGCCTATGGTTGGGTGACAATATTGTTATATTTTCTATCGTTAAACGAGCACACCCACCTTTCTAACAGGTTATGGGCCCACACCTTCTTGATTCATTCTAACCAACTGGAAGGAAGCTAAGCCATAAGGTTATCAAGCTCGTTGAAGAACTTTCGCTAGGGTTTCTAGCACGTGCAGTAACTGAAGCACTATCACTAGAGTTGCTAACAGGTGCAATTGCAAAAACCCTAAAACTATTGCCTAGCACCTAATGACGGAACACCTTACTCAAGGAGAAGATATTCTAGTGCGCCTTAGTCCAGCGCACCTCTTGGCACTCTCAGAAGGTAAAAACATCAAGGTTGATATTTTGGGTCAAAATCAAAGTTTGACGAGTTGTCAATCACCAGAAATCATGAATGAAAAGACAGATCATCTACACTATTCAGCTCTCACAGGAACTCTTGAAGATGAGATGTGAATAATTGACAATGGAGCTTCCAGGCATATGACAGGAGACCAGGCTAGACTCTCTAATCTAAATGAAAAGAAGACATCCTACAAGGTGGAACTTGGAGATAAGAACACTTATCCATTCGAAGGAATTGGTCAAGCGTCCGTCAAATTAAAAACAAGTAACAATGTTCATTTGAGCAATGTCTTATATGTACTTGGTTTAGAAAAGAATCTTGTATCCATATCTTGCCTACAAGACAGGAAATAGAATAACCTTTGTAGATGGAAAAGTATTATCTTCGTCTACAAACTCCAGCATAGAGAATGCTAGAGTTATTGGAACTCGTGAAGGAAGACTATACAGACTACTAGAGCGAAATGATGAAGCTCTTATACATGATGAAGTCAATCCCAATGAACTTTGGCATAGAAGGTATGCTCATATCAACTATCAAGCATTACCCTTCCTCAAAAAGATGGTTGAAGCAATACCAGAACAACAATCTACACATGAAGGAATTTGCAAAGGATGTGCTCTTGGTTAGAATGTTAAGAAACCATTCTCAAGCAGCAATAATAGATCTAAGGAAATCCTAGATCTAATACATTTAGATGTTTGCGGTCCGATGCCAGTCAAATCTCTAGGAGGTTCTCTTTACAATGTAATATTCATAGATGATTACTCAAGAAAGACTTGGTTATATCTATTGAGACAAAGGACGAAGTTTTCAGCAAGTTTCAAGAATTCAAAGCAGAAATAAAGAACCTCACAAACAAGATTATCAAATGACATTGTATTGATTGTCATGGAGATTATCCAGTTGGATAATGATGACGGTGCTCGTGATTCGATTATGAGATAGCATGTGTGGCTATAATGATGCTACCGGTTGTATGGTCTGTTTGTGCTCAAGACAATTACTTGTTATACCTCCCTAGCTAGGAGTGAGTGTTGATATTTTGGTAGTTACGGGAGGTATTAACCTCCACTTGTGACCTTTGATGATATTAGAATATTCTAGGAAGCAAGAGAAACCCTAAATGACTTGGACATAACCCTAGAAGAGAAGTCTGCTAAAGAAAATATTTTATATTGAGTCTTTAGCCTCCAGAAGAAGAAGTCGACCCAGACAGCTTAGAGAAAGCAGTAAAATACAGGACGCCAGTTCTTATTTGAGACAAACATCTCGAAACTGCAGAAATCCACTTGTGCGCACTGCAAAAATCTAGTAGTGCGCAAGTCTAGGGAGCAACTACACCTACAGTTCCTACAACCTGTAATTTTGGTCTTTCTGGGTTGGACTTTCTGATCAATCTTGGTTATCTTTGCTTGGTGCATTAGCCTTGGTTGGCTATTGATTTTCTATCGGTTCTCTCTGTCAAGGTCAAGGATCTTGGGGGTGGCATTCGTGCCTATGGTTGGGTGACAATATTGCTATATTGTCTATAGTTAAAGTTTAAACCAGAACACCCACTTTTCTAACACTAGCTTGGGACTCTATGTGGGGACACAGTGGAGTAACCAAAATGTAATAAATAGTTCAATGGCTAAACTACTTGACTCGCCCCAAAGGAGGTGGATGACTTGAGCTAGATTGAAACAAATAGGGTACAAGGCTCAACTTTAGGAAGGGAGAACGCAGGCCCAAAAGAAAGGGTTTAAGAGTCTAGGTTGTTAAAATAGTGCATGTTTCACTAGACTTGACTTCATTCTTCACATGCTTTGTGATTATTGTTGCAAAAGAAAAACAAATTTTCCATTTATCTAATTCTTTTCACCAAATTTCCTCTACAGATTAGTGGTAGGGATGGTAGACATATTCCAAATACATTCAACGAAAAATCACAAAACAAAAGTGGTGCCTCAACTCATTGTCTCTTCGGGAGATTAGAGGCAATCTTGTATTCGAACAAGCCATTGAGAGAAATGGCTTGTTGCAAGTTGGATGAGAATCCAACTTATAACAAGAGGCAAATGAGCTACATGTTTGGCACATGTAAAATAAATTAAGAATAGGGATATGGACCTGTTGTGCACCTATGCCATAAGAAAATGAACATGAAAAGTCTCCCTGAACTAAAATATTACAAAGAAAATGAAATTCTATGTTAGGAGAAAAAATACATAGTAAAATAAAATCCCAGATATAAGAGCACACAAAACAAGAAATGGGAATCTCCAAAGTGTCCTCGAAATCTAATGTATGGAACCTCCAACCTGTAGCGTGTTAGTCTTCCTTCCCATGTCGCTCCATTACTAGGTCCAAGTGTGGTCTTCTTGCTCCATGTTGCTCCAAGCTCCAAACCAAGAACAATCAGATGAAGCCAAGGACAATGAGATGAAGAGAAGTGTCATGTACCCACTTACTCAAACATCACAATAGGAATAAATTTGTATATTTTTTTATCAACAAAAAGAATCAGCAAGGCTACTCTCATGTCTATTGACCTTTCTCATATCTATTGACCTTTGTAAGATCATTATTTTATGAACCAAAATGGAGGAATAAATCTTAATCTTTATAAAATGACAAAGATTAAGTACCTGCAAATACAACAAATCAAAGGTCTACTCACATATAAGAAAGAAAAAATGAAGCACGGATATACATATACAAAAATAATGTCAGAAAGGAACACAAAGAACGACATAGACAGGAATGTAAAAATACAATGGGTTTTATCACATTTTACATCACTCTCAGTTTGATATTGTAGAAATAATAATGGTCTCCTTTCCATGTCACATTCCAATGACTAGAACCATCAACAATGTAACAAATAAACAAAGACTTAACCACTAAACTTAGAAAGCAGTCAAAACCACTTCGTCAACTCATACCATATGCAGACAGATTATATAAAAAGCACATGATCTTGATGGATAAATGTTCAACATGCTCCCAAAGATGAACAATATCAGAATGCCTTAAGTAAGTGCTTTGTTTATCTTCTCAAAATGCTCAATCCTAACAAATTATAATAAAATCGAATAGCAAACCTCTTTATGACCTTTCCTATATCTCATCCAGCTGTCCCTATGGTTATGCTATTTTTTAATACTAAAAAAAAATTATCTCTTCTCTGTACAAAATGGAGATGGTAGGAGTTCACTGAAAGGGGCAGCAAAAGAAAACATTAGAGTTTCAGGCCTGCATAACCAGATTATGTTTATCAACAGCAGTTGCTAAAAGGATGCCCAGTTCAGATTTCCTGCAGTTTTTGTGTAGGTTTTGAGGGAAGTGTCTACATGGGGAGTGCTTTAGTGGCAATGCAACTGGGTATTAAAGTAATGATGGTACTTGAACAAATGAAGGAGCTGAAACTTGGTGATTACAACCAGCAGAACATTAAAGGTTCGACCAATAACTGGATGAAGATCCAAGCTTAACACCAAGCACAACGGTCACTGGATAGTGGGAAGTTCAAGCTTCGTAAATGCATGGTGAGCACAAAGGAGAAGGGGTCAACTTAAAAGGGGTTCCTCCTTTTGGTGGTTTAAAGTCTATTAACCCAGCAGTATGAAAGACATTTTTCCAGGAGCTACACCTAGCATTTTCTCAGCCAAGGTGAATGTGTAACAGACCTAGTCTTATTCAAGGATGAAATATTTTCTTCTGTAGAATTGATTCCCAAATTTGTGCTGTTTTGGGAAGCAAATTGTCCATGCTTAATTCATTCAGCTCATATCATAGTGCTAAAATCTAATCTATTAAATTAAAAATAGAATGGGGAGGCCAAAGGTGGGAACCAATTCATCCTTCTAGAATAGATTCCATAATTGAATGGCTTTTCCCATTCAGGTAAGACCCAAACATTTACACATACAGGATTACCTTACTCAATACAAAGGATTTCCTTACATTTACACACACATGATTACCGTATTCCATACACAGGATTTCCTTACATTTACACACAGGAATACCTTATTCCATACATAGAATTTCCTCATATCATACTAGAAAGACAATAAGATCCAAGCATTTCTATTGTCATGGTGCTGGTTTTTAACAGGGTATTGATTGTTGATTGTATTGCATCTCAATTAGATTCTAGATCCTCTTGTAGGATGATTAGCCGAATCTTACATGGAATCAAAGCTTGATTGAATCTAATGCAGTAGATCTTATTTTCTAGGAGCTAGTTTATTACTAGCTAGAAAAAACCAGATTCTTAACAAAAGCTAGATTGAAAACACTTTTGGAGTCACCCCAAGCTAACAATTGCAACAAGTTAGGGATTATAAATGGATGGGACTCCTTCAATATTGATTTTTCACCCATGTATCAACAAGCTAGTAGCCGTAAAAGTCACAAGGAAGGAGAAAAACCAGATTTCTACATTTAATAGGGATTGCTCTACAAGTTGCGGTAGCTTTGCATTCGAAAAGAAGGAAATTATATCCAACCAAAAAGGGAATCTCACACTTCCAAAATTGATGGTCACTTTGGTAAAAAAAGGACATCAGCTCATTTGAAGAGTTGTGTATTGTCCAAGCATGTTACGATGTATGTTCCGTCGATGCACACTTTGTAAAATAAGCAAGCCATGGAACCAAATGTTGGGATTGTATACACCATGACCCACACCTTTTAGACCATGGGAGAGAATTTCCATGGATTTCTTGGGAGGTTTCTCAAGGACAAGGAATTGAATGAATATCTTCTCATGGTGGTGGATAGATTCAATAATATGTGTACTCATTTTTGTAAGAAAACCATCAATGCCTAAGAGAGATGAAAAATTACTTTATAGCTTCCTTTTGGTTTTCCCAGATACATTATTTTAGATAAATATACCAAGTTTTAAAGTTTTGTTGGACAACATTATGTAGGAAGTTGGATACAAGATTGGACAAATCCACCTCATTCCATCCCCAAACATATGGATAAATGGAAGCTGTCGATAGAATGCTTATTCATTTGTTGAGAGGGTATGCTGCATAATCACAATCACCCAAAGACATACGATGAAATTTTACATTCTGCGTGCATACAATAGGGTAGCTCACTCATCTACTCACATTTCACCATATCAGGTTTGTTATGGGTTCCTTCCACAATCACTAGTCGACATGGTATATGACCAGCAATCAAGCGAAGGGATGACAGCCCACAATGAGGAAGAGAAGGAAAACAAAGCAAGTCAAGTGCCTCACAAAGTGTAAAGGTAATTAAAGGAGACACTAGCGAAGTACAAAGAGACGCATGACAAATATAGAAAAGAGCATAAGTTCCAAATTGGGGACAAAGTTTGGTTACATTTGACCAAGGAGAGAATGCAAGGGGAAGGAAAAAATACCAAGCCCATAAGGTGTTGTCCATCATAAGGTATTGTCCATTTGAACTACTTTCAAAAATAAACAACAATGCATTTCAAGATTAATTTTCCATCCTATGTAAACATCCATTCAATTTTGAATTACGAAGGAAAGAAATTAAGTATTTGTAGGTTGTGCCAAGAGGACAATTCATAAAGAAGGAAAAGTGGTATATAAAAGACAAAACAAGGGAACTCTTCCTAGAACTAATAGGTCTTGATGTTTTGGTAGCTGCGGGAGGAACTTTCCACTAGACAACCTTTCTTAGAAGAGAAGAAGATTTTGGAAGTCCAGGAAGACCATTGAATAGCAGAACAATACCCCAGAAGAGAAGTCGGCTCATAAGAAAAAGAATAAAATGAAAAATAAGATTCCCAGAGAAGAAGTTGACCTAGGTAGGTGACTTGAAGAATATAAATAAGGGACAAGTCTAGCTCATTTGACACACTCACTCACTCATTGGAGAAGGGCGCGCCAATCTGAGGCAAGGAGAAGACATCTACTGTCACATCTTGGAGATTGGTTATTCTTGGTGAAGGCTTTCTCTTGTGCGCTATCTCTCCGAGGAGGTGCGCTCTACTTGTATGTTGTTGCTGCTACAGTTGGGAGCACTAGCTTGTGTGCTAGCCTAGTGCTAGGGTTTCAGCTGGGAGCACTAGCTTGTGCGCTAGCCTAGTGCTAGGGTTTCTTTCTTGTTTGTTTCTCTTTATTGTGGATGAAATCTATCTATGAAAGGTTGTTGGATTTTTCCCCCATTTGGGGTTTTCGCAAGATAAATCTCTTGTGTACTCTTGTCTATTGTTTTTGCTGCTATTATTCTTCAATCTACAATATAACTGTTAATGTTAAAGGAATAAAAGAACACTTGTAACACTACTGCTCTATAAGTAAAGAAAATCTAACATGGAATTAAAATCGGTTACCTTCAAGACAGTTTAACAGTTGGGAGGAAGATCTTGAAAACTGCAGCTACAAAATTTTCTTTATCAAGCTCGTTGAGAACTAGTTCCAAGACATTGGGACTAAAACCACCACAGAGCAGTTCGCCATACCCTAGCTCACCCCCTACAACACTTCATTTGTAGTTCCGGTGAAAGTCAGAAATTGGAAATTTCTCAATCCTAGGGTTTCTGCCAGCGAAAATGTCTACCAGTATGAGAGTTGAAGATACATTGAATGGAGCAGCTAACTTCAAATCTTGGAAGCATAGGGTACTCCTCATTCTAGAAGAGAATGAACTATTGGATCATGTTAAGAAGGTGTTTCCAAAACCTAAAGAAGAAGAAGCCAACGCAAAGTTTAAAAGGAATGAAGTTAAGGCCAAGAGGATCTTCACAAACTCGATCAAGGATCATCTGATACCAAATGTATCAGAACTAAAGACACCGAAGGAAATGTTTGATGCCCTAACCAAACTCTATGAAAGCAAGAATACCAGTTGAAAGCTTACACTAAGGCATCAACTCAGAAACATAACAATGAACAAGTCAGAGACGGTCTCCAACAATTTCATGAGGATCTCGCAGATCAAATACCAATTAGCAGCTATTGGAGACTCCATAGATGACGTTGCACTTGCTACCACTACACTCAATGGATTCCCTTCCTCTTGGGACCCATTTGTCCGAGGAATTTGCGCAAGAAGGAAATTGCACAAATTTGACAAGTTATGGACAGATTGCACCCAAGAGGAATCCAGATTAATATCCAAATCAAAAAACACGAATGATGATGATGAAAATCAAGCCATTGTTGCTCATGTGAAAAAGAGAAAAGAAAGGGAAGATGTCAGTCTGAAGAAATCAAAGAAACCACGCTACAAGAAAGATACGTCGAGGATCATATGCTATAGCTGCAAGAAGATGAGACATTATGCAACTCAATGTCCTCATGGACATGAAAAGGGAAAGAAGAAGAATCATGCACATGCAATAAATACTAAAGAACACAAGGTGAAGGATGAAGAATTTGTATTTGTCTCAGCACTCACGGGGACTATCACTCAAGGAAGTGATACTTGGCTTATAGATAGCGGTGCTTCCCAACACATGACCGGATTCAAAAATTATCTTTCAAATCTAACAAAAAAGGATTCATCCCTTCAAGTGGAGCTTGGAGAGGATTCCAAGCATGCAGTCAAAGGAGTTGGAGAATCCTCCTTGCAACTTGATTCAGGTAATCATATTTCCATTAAAGATGTTCTATTTGTACAAGGCTTAAAGAAGAATCTTCTGTCTATTTTTGCTTTAGAAGATAAAGGTATTAGGGTAGCTTTCGTGGATGGCCAAGTACTTATATGGCCCAAGAATTCAAGCTTTGATAAAAACAAGCCTATGTACACAATAGCGTGAGCTCAACTGAGCTATGGCACCAAAGACTTGCTCACATAAATTATAGAGCACTACCAGTATTGAGGAATATTGTTACAGGTCTACCAGACATCCAGGTAGAGCGTGATGGAGTATGTAAAGGTTGCGCACTTAGTAAGAATACCAAGGGAAGCTTTACTAGCAGTGACAATAGATCCAAAGGGGTCTTGGACATCATACACTCCAATGCATGTGGACAAATGACGGTGCCATCTTTAGGCAACTGTGTATACTATGTCTTACTCATAGATGACTATTCACAGAAGACATGTATCTACTTCTTGAAAGCAAAAGACAAAGTCCTCAACAAGTTTCAAGAATTCAAGGCTTTAGTTGAGAATCTCTCTGAAAGGAAGATTAAGGTCTTGAGATCTGACAATGGAGGTGAGTACACCTCAAATGAAATCAAAGACTTTTCCAGAGAAGCAGGAATTAAGAGGGAGTTGACAACTCCCTACAACCCTCAACAGAATGGGGTTGTAGAGAGAAAGAACAGATCGATTGTTGAAGCATCTAAAGTAATGATCCATGACCAAAGTCTACCCATGCACCTATGGGCAAAATCATCCAGTACAGTCGTGTATGTCCAAAATAGAAGTCCTCACAAGATATTGGGGAACAAGACACCTGAAAAGGTGTTCACTGGAAAGAAACTAGAGGTCATCTACTTGAGGGTATTTGGTTGTCAAGTGTACATTCATCTTCCCGAAGAAAAGAGAACGAAGTTGGAGCCTTCGGGAAGGAAGGGCATCTTCCTTGGATACAGTGAGACTTCGAAGGCCTATAGAATATACAGCCCTGGGCAGAGACAAATTGAGATTAGCTGAGATGTGACTTTTGATGAAGATGAACCCTTCAGAATATTAAGGGAGTCTCACAAGGATGAGGACCGAGAGGAGAAAGAGGCTCCAAGGGCTACAATCATGGTTGATTCTACTCCAGAGAAACCCATTCCAGAAGAACAGAATGAGATGGTAGTGATGAACCCCCATTTTGGCATCTTTTTGTTCCCTATTTTCCTCTAGATACACATACATTTTGCCCTCTTTTTATGCTTTCCACATACTTATATTTACAAAGTTCCATCTTTATCACAGGTACTATTATTGCCACATAATCTTCTTGATTTTTGTTTATAAACTAGAATTAGAGTGAACTTTAGAAAATATCTAGAATTAGAGTGAACTTTAGAAAATATTTGACTTATTAAATATTTGTGGATTTCAATGATATTAACTATGGCTACAGAATGCAAGACCCCGGGTTCTAGCTACATAATTCAAGGCCCCAGGTTCATATGAAGATGCATATCAATGCAAGGCAATTTTGAGATATATAACGAGGATATTTTAAGAAGATATTTCCAACACACAACCACTTCTATACACACATCAGCACTTACACATTATGACATGCCTTGATTGGACAGTTTACATGTGAATGAGTGGTAGGACTGATAGTTTCCAGCGTGGAGGTTGCATACCCGTGAGCATTAAAGAAGATGCTTAGTATCTTCACTTCAGCGCACATGATAAATCCAAAACAGGAATGTGTGTAACAATTTTACCCAATGCATCTAAGACTTAAACAGCAGGGGATACATGGGGGTATTAAGCATCAATTTGTTTTAAACAGTATCCTAGAATCTAGGATTGGTGCTCTGTGTAGAGCTATCTTTAGACACGTGTTTTATATATATATTTGTATGCTCGGTTGAGCATGGACAGTTCTTTTTTAGAGTGTATTAGCGTGAGACATATCATACA
>SNQJ01S0014414.1:51311-64169 GCA_010110895.2 Picea sitchensis | reverse complement strand
TGTATAGTTGCAAAGCATGTTCTAAGATATATTCGTGGGACGCTAAACTATGGTTTAAGATATACCTCATCTAGTGATATACAACTTCATGGATTCACAGATTCAGATTAGGCAGGGAGTGTAGCGGACAAAAGGAGTACTTCAAGGATGTGTTTCAGCATGGGCTCCGCTATGATATCTTGGGGCAATAGGAAATAGAAGTCTGTCACACTCAACACAGCAGAAGCAAAATATATCGTAGCATGTGCAGCATATACAGAAGCATTATGGCTGATAAAGTTGATTTCTGGATTATTTGATCAGGTTCCAAATTCGACCATAATATACTGTGACAATCAGAGTTGTATAAGGCTATCCAAACACCCAATGTTTCATGAATGGTCAAAACACAATGAGATTAAATACTACTTTATTCAAGATAAAGTCCAGGAAGGAGAAGTGAAGCTCCAGTATATCTTCACAGATGAGAAAACAATAGATATTTTGACAAAGCCTCTGTCCAGGATAAAGTTTGCATATTTACGAGACAAGTTGGGGATTGTGGAGATAACTCCCTTAGCTGAAAGGGAAGAGATGGCTCTCCAGGTTGGGAGGGAGCACTAATATATCATTGATTTATGGACATTCATTTTCCAGTTTGGAAAATGGTCTGGGATGGGCAGTTCCTTTCCAGTTCGGAAAGTGGTTTGAGATTTTCTAACGGACAGGCATTTTCCAGTTCAGAAAATGGTCCATATTGGACAGTCATTTTCCTAATGAAAATGGTCCGATAGATTGATGATCTACCATAGACAGTGATTCCCCTTGTGGCCAGTGTGGTGGAATGGTCTAGAACTCTAGGACAGTCATTCTTTTTGGCAGTCACTTTCAGTAGTGGTCAAGGAGAATGGTCTGCCTCTCCGGGCAATCATTCTTTCGAAGTTCACAGTTGTGAGCAGTTTCAAAGAATGATCCGTTTTGGAGGTTGGCGCAGGACAGTCATTTCCTTAGGAAATGGTCTGCAGGACTCATTCTCTCCAGGTTGCACTATGTTTAGTGCCGGAGGAATGGCCCAGTTAGGTGAATGGTCCAGGTTTAGCAATTAGGAATAGGCATTCCGTAGGGCAGACTCATTCTATCTAGGTTGCACTATGATTTGTGTCAGAGGAATGGCCCAGTTAGGTGAATGGTCCAGGCTCAGAAATCAAGGATAGTTATTCTTCCATGCTTGGGAAGAATAGTCCAGATAGCCCATGATTGATGGTTTTACTGTATGAGGGTAGATGCTCTTCCAGATCTCACAGATGTGAGTGGAAGAATGGCCTAGATAACTCAACTTGTATCATGATATTGTTTATGCAGGTTGATATCAGACGATATGACATTTGTAGAGATTGTATGTCTCTAGACAGTAGTTGTATACTACTGTGGTGGATGTGTTCCACTGATTGTGACTATGTGTCACTGGTTAGTAGCTGTGTGCTACTTGGTATGGTTGTGTACCACTAGATAGTAGTTATGTACTACTATGGATAGACACAGTTGTGTTCTATCAGATGACATTATACTGATTGTCATGGAGATTATACAGTTGGATAATGTTGACGATGCTCGTGATTTGATCATGAGATAGCCTGTGTGGCTATGATGATGCTACCGGTTGAATGGTCTATTTCTGCTCAAGACCATTGCCTTTTATACCGCCCTAGCAAGGAGGGAGTGTTGATATTATGGTAGCTGTGGGAGGTATTAACCTCCACTTGTGACCTTTGATGAGATTAGACTATTCCAGGAAACAAGAAGAACCCTAAAAGACTTGGACATAACCCTAGTAGTAAAGTCAGCTAAAGAGAATATTTTATATTGAGTCTTTAGCCTCCAAAAAGAGAAGTCGACTCGGACAGCCTGGAAAGAGCAGTATAAATATAAGGCGCCAGAGCTCATTTGATACACACAAGTCGCAAGTCTGGGGAGCAGCTGCAGCTGCAGTTACTACAACCTGTAATTTCTGTCTTTCTGGGTTGGACTTTCTTATCAGTCTTGGTTATATTTTTTGGGTGCATTGGCCTTGGTTGGCTATTGAATTACTACCGGAATTCTTCTCTCTGTCAAGGTCAAGGTGCTCAGGGGTGGCATTCGTGCCTATGGTTGGGTGACAATATTGCTATATTGTCTATGGTTAAACGAGCACACCTTCTTTTATAACAGTCCATTGATCTTGGTCCTATATGTGGATGACCTGTTTCTAACAGGTGATGAGAAGCTCATAGTTGGGTGCAAGAGGGAGCTCACTTCAAAGTTCGAGATGAAGGATCTTGGTCTAATGCATTACTTCTTGGGATTGGAGGTGTGGCAGAGGCCAAGTGAGATTTTCCTTAGCCAAGGGAAATATACTGTTGAGATCCTGAAGAGATTCGAGATGATGGACTGCAAGTCCATGGCCACACCTATGAAGATAAATCTGAAGCTTCTGAGTGATTCATCTTTAGATTTGGTGGATCCCAGGATGTACAGATAGCTAATTGGATCATTGATGTACCTAGTTAACACCGGGTTGAACATATGCTTTGCAGTAAACACCTTGAGTTAGTACATGGTTGAACCTAGACATGTACATTGGATGGAAACAAAACATATGTTGAGGACCTATGTGATATGATTGGATATGGATTGAGATATGTTTCAGGTGGAGATGTGAAGCTGCAGGGATATACAGACTCTGACTGGGCAGGGAGTGCAATGAACCGGAGAAGCACATCCAGATGCTACTTCAATTTGGGATCAAGGATGATCTCATGGTTAGGTAGGAAGCAGACATCAATGGCACTCAATACAACAGAAGCAGAGTATATCACATCTAGTGTGGCAAACCGTGAAGCAGTGTGACTTCGAAAGTTGCTTGTAGGGATATTTGATCTAGAGTTGGAGCCAACTTTGATACATTGTGATAATCAAAGTTGCGTAAAGCTTTCAGAGAATCTTTTCTTTCATGACAAGTCAAAGCACATAGAGATCAAATATCATGACATCTGAGACATGGTGCAGAGAGGAGTTGTGGAGCTCCAGTACATATCCACGGATGAGACGATAGCGGACATTCTCACCAAGCCCCTATCCAGAGTGAAGTATGAACACTTCAGAGATAAGCTTGGAATGATGCAGAATGTCCACCCTCGAGGTGTGTTGTTTCTTCTCTTGTCGGCTAACCCCTCTGGCCAAGGGTTTCATAGAGGTGATTGAGGGAGTAATGCACTATTGGACCCGATGAGAGAAGAAACATCACACACATATTTGTGAGACTATGGCGGTGACTATGTGTCACTAGATAATAGTTGTGTGCCACTACTGTGGATGTATTCCACTGGTGGAGACTGGGTGTCTCTGGACAGTAGTTGTGTGCTACTACGTTGGATGTGTTCCATTGGCAGTGATTTGTGTCACTGACTCATTGGACAATATATGTGTGCTACCACGTTGGATGTGTTCCACTAGCGGAGACTATGTGTCTCTGGACAGTAGTTGTGTGCTACTACGATGGATGTGTTCCATTGGCAATGATTGCATGTCACTAGACAATAGTTGTGTGTTACTACGATGAATGTGTTCCACTGGCAGAGACTGTGTCTTTGGACAGTAGTTGTGTGCTACTACAGTGGATGTGTTCCACTAGTAGTGATTGTTTATCATTGGACAGTAGTTGTGCGATACTACGGTGGTTGTGTACCACTAGTAGTGATTGTATATCATTGGACAATAGTTGTGTACTTCTATAGCAGTGGTTGTGTACCACTGGCGATGGTTGTGTACCAACGAACAATAATTGTGTACTACTATGGTTTGGCAGAAGATTGGATTGCATTGTAGTAGCTATGTGCTACTAGATGATTTCCCTGAAGACTACCAGATCGTTCGGGGGTAGCTGTGTGCTACTAGTTGATTGCAGCATAGTGTATCATTGGACAATAGTTGTGGGATACTACAGTGGTTGTGTACCACTGGCAGTGATTGTGTATCACTGGACAATAGTTGTGTACTACTATAGCAGTGGGTGTGTACCACTGGCGATGGTTGTGTGCTACTAGATGATTTCCCTGGAGACTACCAGATCGTTCAGGGGTAGTTGTGTGCTACTAGTTGATTGCAGCATAGTGTATCATTGGACAGTAGTTGTGGGATACTACGGTGGTTGTGTACCACTGGCAGTGATTGTGTATCACTGGACAATAGTTGTGTACTGATATAGCAGTGGTTGTGTACCACTGTACAATAATTGTGTACTACTATGGTTTGGCAACAGATTGGATTGCATTGTAGTAGTTGTGTGCTACTAGATGATTTCCCTGGAGACTCCCAGATCATTCGGGGGTAGCTGTGTGCTACTAGTTGATTGCAGCATAATCATGGAGACTGTGACAGATGATTTGATCCCCAGATGGCATGGTGGTAGTTGTGTGCTACTAGTTGATTGAAGAGTAGTCAATAGACTACTAGATGAAGACATTGTGGAAAGATACCTCCCTGGCTAAGAGGGAGTGTTGATGCTTTGGTAGTTACAGGAGGAACTTTCCTCTAGACAACCTTTCTTAGAAGAGAAGAAGATTTTGGAAGTCCAGGAAGACCATTAAACTACAGAAGAATACCCCAAAAGGGAAGTCGGTTCACAAGGAAAAGAATAAAGTGAAAAACAAGATTCCCAGAGAAGAAGTCGACCCACGCAGGTGGCTTGAACAATATAAATAAGGGAGATGTCTAGATCATTTGACACACTCACTCACTCATTGGAGAAGGGTGTGCCAATATGAGGCAAGGAGAAGCCATCTACTGCGGCATCTTGGAGATTGGTTATTCTTGGTGAAGGTTTTCTCTTGTGTGTTATCTCTCTGAGGAGGTGCGCTCTACTTGTATGGTGTTGCTACTGTGGCTGGGAGCACTAGCTTGTGCGCTAACCTAGTGCTAGGGTTTATTTTTTGTCTATTACTCTTGAGAGTTGGTGTATGGTTGGACTATTGTAAACAAAATCTATCTAAGAAAGGTTGTTGGGTTTTTCCCATTTGGGGTTTTCCAAGGATAAATCTCTTGTGTACTCTTGTCTATTGTTTATGCTACTATTATTGTTCAGACTATGATATAACTGTTAATATTAAAGAAATAAAAGAACAATGGTAACACTACTGCTCTATAAGTAAAGAAAATTTAACAATAGGAAAGTAAGTTTTTTGCAACCAAAAGCTTCTCCATTAGAGAGGTATTAGAGAAGCTATGGTCTAGGGGGATCATCTATGCAATTTTTGGACCTTCTAGTATTCATTTGGTAGGTGTGCCCAACGAACTTCTATATTTCATTTGATGTTCTAAATCCAAATTGAATATGAATTGTCACAAGCAAGTATAAAATAAGGGTGAGCCACTTGTATTGGGAATTGCCTTCTAGTTCTGAGGTTCCAGATGCATAATTCAACAAGGGAGAAGACGCTCCCACAATATGGACAATAGCAAACACAAAAATTATTTACGTAACAATGGTGTTGGTTAAAAAAGGGGAAGACAACAAGAAATGTGACACAACCAAGGGAGGTGGACATGGAGAAATTCTCAACAAATGAAAACGAACGAGAGCACCTCTTGCCCAAAAGGATCCAAAACAAAAGTGGTGCGTCAACTCATTGTCTCTCATGAAAAATGGTTTGATGCAAATTGGATGAGAATGTCAATTTTTAAGAATTTAATGCATTCAATTTCATATCTAAAAATTACTTCCAAATGACCTCGAACAATAAACTAGGGTTGTTATCACTAAATAATTTTACATTGAAATTATGACAAAAAATTATAGCGGAAACACAAAGATCAGAGAGAAATCATCCATGTACATGAGACACAAATTTTGTTCAATAAATTTTTTCAAATTGAGAACTTTTGAGGACAAAAACAATCCTCTCGGCAAAATTACAACTTCAACGAAATTTCGAAAAACCCTTTCAACTTACAAAGCTATTGTATGGGCTACTGACGTCACCTGTATGGCCTGCTGACATCACATGTACGATCCACACGTGTGGTACGGACAGTACGTCCTACACGTGCACCTGAATCTACTGTTGTGACTCACACGTGCAATTGTTTCTGCATGTTGTACGATCCACACGTGTGGTACGAACTGTACGGATCACGCATGCGGATTTTTCTTCCTCTTCTTCTCACACATGCAACCTCCTCTCCTTGGACGAAAAACAGAGAAAGTCAATCCAAAATCCCTAGGCCAGATTTGTCGAAGTGAAGAATTTCTTTGTTGAAATTTGTCTCCCAATCTCCTTGAAAAGAGTGCTCACTCACTCATGCCAACACCATAATGACAAGATGAAAATGCCACAATGAGATGTGTAGTGCCTCCTCACATTGCCTCTCCTTTTATAGGAGTCTAATGAGTGACATTAGGAACCCCTTCTAAACTCAACATTAAATTAGAATTGTTTATTCCTCCAAGTGGGTGTGAAGCCCCAACATGTGGTTGTGAAACCCCACCAACAACAATTCCAAGCCAAAACTCCATACAAATCGGGGTTTCACAAAATAAAAAGTGCAATGTGAGTGCCAACAAGATTCCCACATGCCCGACACCAAGGCCAATGTGAGAGTAACTCCTCGAAGCTACAAAAACATCAACACTCCTGCTTAGAGAGGGAGGTATTCTCAACCACTCAAAGCTTGTCTTTGAAGTAGACAAACTTCCCCTTCACTAGGGGTTTGGTGAGAATATCTACAATCTAATCATTTGTGGAAATGTACTGGAGCTTCACAACTCCCTTCTGCACCCTATCTATGATCAAGTGATATCTGATTTCAATGTGTTTCGAGCTATCATGAAACATTGGATTCTCCAAGAGTTTGACACAACTCTGATTGTCGCAGTTAATCACCGTGGGCTCCAGCACCTGACCAGGTAACCCTGCAAGAAGCTTGCGAAGCCAAATAGCCTCACAACTCACCAAATTGGCTACCATATACTCTACCTCTACTAAATTAAGTGCCACGAAAGTCTATTTTCTGTTGAACCAAGAAACCACTCATGATCCCAAGCTGAAACAACCACCAGAAGTGCTCTTCCTGCCAACTGCACTACCTGCCCAATCTGAGTCTGAATATCCTTGCAGCCTCACTCCATCACCCCTGACATATCTCAGACCAAATCCAACTGTACCTC
The DNA here is from genome assembly GCA_010110895.2 of Picea sitchensis. NCBI lineage: Eukaryota > Viridiplantae > Streptophyta > Pinopsida > Pinales > Pinaceae > Picea > Picea sitchensis. The sequence goes on along the minus strand of SNQJ01S0014414.1, from coordinate 56,989 downwards.
GAAGGTACCTAAGCACATGCTTTGTTGCCACCCAATGCACCCACCTTGACTCAACCATGAACTAGCTCAAAGTGTTAACAGCAAAGCAAATATACGACCAGGTGTTGACCAGATACATCAATGAACCAATCAACTGTCTGTAGATCATGGGATCCACCAAGTTTGAATCTGAAGCCCTTAGCTTCTTCAGATTGGTGATCATAAGTGTAGCCATGGACTTACAATCCATCCCGAAGTTCCTCAGTATCTCGACTACATACTTCCCCTGTCCAAGAAACATCTCGCTTGGTTGCTCCCACACCTCCAATCCCAAGAAGTAATGCATCAAACCAATGTCCTTCATCTCGAACTCTGAATCCAAATCCCTCCTACAACTAGTAATGAGCTTCTCTGCTCCAGTGAGGAACAGATTGAACAGATCATCAACATACAACACTAATATAATAGGATCCTCACCAACCTGTATGAGATATAGGTTGGGATCTGCTTCACTCTTGGTGAATCCCATGCTCCGCAAGTACTCGTCGATCCTAGAGTACCATGCCCTTGGTGCCTACTTGAGTCTGTACAATGCTTTCTTCAACCTGCAAACAAGGGACTCCCTCCCATGTACCTCAAAGCCTTGAGGTTTCTCTATGTACACCTCCTCCTTAATCACGCCATTGAGGAATGTTGTCTTCGCATCCATCCGATGTATCCTCCACACCATAACCGAAGCAAGAGAAATGATAGCCTTGATAGAAGTATACCTGGCGACTGAAGCAAAAGTCTCCTCATAGTCCACTCCCTCTTTCTAGGAGAACCCTCTTGCCACATACCTCGCCTTATACTTCTCAATGCTACCATCTGCAGCATGCTTGATCTTATAGATCCACTTGGAAGTCACCACAGACTTCCCTTATAGTCTCGAAACTATGTCCCACACATCATTCTTCATGATGGACTAATACTCCTCCATCGTGGCATCCTTCCAAACAAGTTGGGTTGTTGTCTCCTCAATACTGGAAGACTCTGAATCAATGATGCTACTCATAAGGGCAACATAGCTCAAGGACCTCTCTGGAGGCCTACTCTCCCTGAAAATGCCCCTAGGGGTCACATGCCTCTCTGTATCTCTCAACGTATCCTAAATCCATCTAGGCCTTGTGTCCCACACATCATTCTTCATGATGGATTAATACTCCTCCATCATGGCATCCTTCCAAACTTGTTGGCCTGATGTTTCCTCAAAACTCGAAGGCTCGGACTCATTGATGCTACTCGTAAGGGCCACATAGCTCGAGGACCTCTACGGAGGCCTACTCTCCCTGAAAAATGCCCCAAGGGGTTGCATGCCTCTCTACATCTCTCAAGGTATCTTGAAGCCATCTAGGCCTCGTGTCCTCATCACTAAGGGTTCCACTGGATCCACCAACTCCTCCTCATGGTCTAAAGGTTGTGTTGATATTATGGTAGTTGCGGGAGGTATTAACCTCTATGCGTAACCTTTGACGAGTCTAGAATATTCTGTGAAGCAAGAAAAACCCTAGAAGGTTAAGAAATAACCTTAGAAGACAAGTCCGCTCAAGATAATAATTTATATTAGATTATTATCCTCCAAAAGTAGAATTCAACCCAGTTAGGTCACTTGGAGGACTATAAATAAGAAGGCGCTAGAGCTCATTTTACACACTCACTCTCACAACTGCATAAGGACAAGTGGTGCGCATGACTGGAGGAGAGCTGCAGTTGCTGCAGTGGTGACTTGGTCTTTGGTTATGGTTGGACATTCTGCTTGGTTATGGTTTGGACTTTCTTCTTGGTACACTAGCTCTAGAGAGAGATACGCTACCTTGGTTGGTTATTGGTTATAAGGCTTGCTTCCGTAATTATTCTATCTGTCAAGGTTAAGGTGCTCGGGGGTGACCTTTGTGCCTATGGTTGGGTGACAATATTGAGATATTGTCTACGGTGAAACGAGAACATCTCTTTTATTCTAACAGGTTATGGGCCCACACTATCTTCGGACAGTCTAACCACTGGAAGGTAGATTGCAAGGATTTGCACAATTGCAGTTGCAGTATAAATTTTGTTGCAGCAAAGAAACCCTAACCCTCATGTTGAAGCACCTTAAGTGAAGTGTTTGACCTAATTCCTGGATAACCTAATGTGCCCTAGCCTAGCGCACCTCTTGGTACTCTCAACAAGCCAAGACGTCAAGTTTGGAATTTTGGTCAAAGTCATAGTTTGACCAAGTCAAAATCTAAGGTTGACCAGTCACGAAAAGTCAAAAGACAAAAGACGTAGCATGAATAAAGTGTATGTTATGCCCAAGAGAGATCTACTGAAAGGAACATTATGATGTTTACCGAACCTCTAGCAGCTAAACCTCTGGTCCAACAAAGTCATTCTAAGGTTTACCATCACAGTTGGGTAACAAAGGTATGTACAAGTTCTTTTAATTTGTATCATTAGCATGAGTGTGTTTGCAGGAAATGTACAGGGGATCTTGTCCAAAGTAGTGATCTTGGATTCAGTGCATTCAGAAGATCAACACACTCTCCAGGTTTTACTTGATATGTCTCTAACTATTATGGCATTATAAGTTGACTTTAGTCAAGATCTTATAAGGTTGAGATCATATTCTCTAACTCTATTTTCTGTCAAGAAGCATATTGTTTTAAGGGACAGGTCGGAAAGGATACTTGTCTCAGAAGAAAAGCAATTCAAGTGGAACAATAGCAAGACTCCAGGTTTGTATATCAAGTTTGACATCTTTATTATTGTCATTTAAGTAAGTATTGATAAGTACTTAGTAGCTTATACTACTCAATGTACTTATTTACAAGCATGAACTAACACCTCCTCTAGGAGATATTTCTTGTTCTCAGACAAGATCATCTTAGTAATGCTACCAAGAAACTATCCTTCATATGAAAGATGTTGTATCGGAAACATTGTTGTTCTTATTGTCTTAAGCAGGTTATATCATGAAGGCTATCATGAAGATGTCTTTCCAGGCTTGTAGCAATTGCCTCTATCCTTGTCCTTATTCTTGTTTCGGTTTCTTATCATAAACATATTGTCTCAGGTCATTCTTTTGCTTCTTGTCTTGTTCCAGGCAGGTACCTTTGTGAAATATGTTGACAAACCTTTGATGAACAATCTTTGCAGAAGATTTCATAGAAGAAGTTTATAAGGATGACACAATGCTTGCAACAACTGCAAGATGGGCAGCAATCAAAACAAATAGAAACAAACTTAAAGAGACTCAGAGGGAATCAGACTCGGAGGGAGTCAGACTTGGAGGAAGTCAGTAATCAAAAGGACACCAGAACAGGCTTGTGATAATAATAATAATAATAATCATCTATTTTTAAGGTCACGGCCAAGCCAAACACCAACTTGGTGTATGAGACCCCCTTGTTTGTGGGACAAGGGACCCCCTCTGCCCAGCAATTTGGTTGGTAAAGTCTACGGAGGTATACATACCCTACCCCCTCTGGATTTGAATTTGTGACCTCTCAGGAGGAAACACTTGTGATACTAATAAGAAAGAAAAGAGAGATGAAGCAGATGGAAGCATGGACTCTCTCAGATGGAGGGAGTTGATTGCAGAATTCCAAAAGAAGAGAATGCATATTGCTCATTCAGACATGAAGTCGGGATTAGGAGGGAGCTAATCCCCAATGATGTGATCCATTGAAGAATCCGTGAAGACTATGAAGTATATGTCCATGTTCCTCATTGGAAGTAGCAGCAATGATAAGCAACATGTGTTCAATGTGACTCTACAAGAAGTCTTCTTCGAAAAGAAGCCTTGAATATCCTTGGTTGTCCATCTACATTTATGTTCCTATGACAAAAGGAAGAAGTTGGAACCTTTAGGAAGGAAGGGCATGGAATCTATAAAAGATTCCATGGACTCCAACGTTAAAGAAGAACATGAAGATTCCAAAGAAAAAGCCAGAACAACCAAATTGAACCAATTATTATATCGAAAATCATAAGACTACCAGCATGATTTGAACCCAATAGAAGCAGTCAAGCAGAAGGAATGGAAGGAAGTTGTGATGAAGAACAATGTATGTGAGAAATTGTGAAAAATACTTATAAATGGAAGCATTGATAGATGTAAAGATTGTTTCTTCTCAACAGAGTAATTGAAGAAGAAGCATATGTAGAGAAACCTCAACAAGGTAATTCAAAAAGACTTATAAATGGAAGCATTGATAGATACAAGGCGAGAATCAGGGCTAGAGGGTTCTCCCAGAAGGAGGGAGAAGACTATGATGATAGCCTGTTCCAGTAACCCGATATACCTCTACCTGAGCCATTATCTCTCTTGCAGTATCCATGGGTTGGAGTTTACATCAAATGGATGTAAAGATTGTTTCTTCTCAATAGAGTAATTGAAGAAGAAGCATATGTAGAGCAACCTCAAGGTTTTGAGGTATACCAGAAAAAGACCCATGTATGCAGATGGAAGAAGACCTTGTATGGATTCAAGCAACTTGGTGCAGACCCTCTCATGTACAACAACAAAAGCGTGGTGAAAACTTCCTGTGACAGGGAAGTATATTGAAATGGTTCTTCAGAAGTTTGGGGTAATGGATTGCAAATCCATGGCAAACTCCCATGATGACAAATCTGGAGAAGTTGAGAGACTCTGATCCAGTAGACCCATCCTTATATCAACAATTGAATGGATCATCAATGTATTTGGAGAATATTCAGTCAGATATTTGCTTTGCCGTGAAAATAGTTCCAGGTGGAACCTAGCCATGAGAATTGAATAATTGCAAAGCATGCCTTGAAATATCTTCGTGGGATGTTTAAATTATAACATACAACTGCACGGATTTATCGATTCAAATTGGGCATGGAGTGTGGATGATAGAAGAAGTTTTTCTTGGATATGTTTGAATTTGAGCTTTGTCATGATATCATGGGCTAGCAGGAAACAGAAGTCTGTTGCACTCAGCACTACAGAAGCAGAATATATTGCAATTTCTGATGCTTGTACGGAAGTAGTGTGGCTCTGTAAGCCGGTTTCTGGACTGTTTGATCAGGTGTTGGATTCGACCGTGATATATTTTGATAACCAAAGTTGTGTGAAGCTCTCAGAGAACATGGTGTTCCATGACAAGTCGAAGCACATTGAGATCAAATACTATTTTCTTTGTGATAAAGTCCAGAGGGGAGAAGTGAAACACTAATGAAACTCGAGGTATCCTGAATCCATCTATGCCTCGTGTCCCACACATCATTTTTCACGATGGACTAATACTCCTCCATCATGGCATCCTTCCAAACTTGTTGGCCTGATATCTCCTCAAAACTAGAAGGCTCGGAATCAATGATGCTACTCGTAAGGGCCACATAGCTCGAGGACCTCTACGGAGGCCTACTCTCCCTGAAAATGCCGCTGGGGGTCACATGCCTCTCTACATCTCTCAAGGTATCCTGAAGCCATCTAGGCCTCGTGTCCTCGTCACTAAGGGTTCCATTGGATCCACTGACTCCACCTCATGGTCTAAAGGTTGTGTTGATACCATGGTAGTTGCGGGAGGTATTAAAACCTCATGGTCTAAAGGTTGTGTTGATATTATGGTAGTTGCGGGAGGTATTAAAACCTCATGGTCTAAAGGTTGTGTTGATATTATGGTAGTTGCGGGAGGTATTAATCTCTACATGTA